>NQII01010833.1:0-35340 GCA_002778355.1 Clitarchus hookeri
GCAGAAACCACACTGTAGTGCGGGCCTACATATATTAAGAGGGGGAGTTGGCAATGCAGCAGAGGAAGGACTCAATGCTGGTGACGATGAAGTGCTATCTTCCATCGCACTGAATGCACTTAGGTGGGTGTGGTGATGTCAGATGACGGGTGATATCTTATGAAACCAACTACCCAGTTTCCTGGTTAGTTCGTAAAAACTATGTGTGTGACGTTAAACTCAAAACAGCACGGCTAGTACATGCACGCAACACTCTAGGTAAATTACAAATAAAAACCAAAAGGTGTGTTTCTATATATAGAGTGGGAAATAAAAAACATGCAAGTGAATTCGCCGGGTCTCGACCCCGGGAGTCCTACGCTTAGGAGATGCGTTTAACAGGGGAAGGGGGGGGGAGGGAAACAGTGAAATGGTAGGCACCCTCCTCGCAAGTCTCGAACCTGGGACCTTAACCTACAGGAGACGCATGTGGGATATGAGTGAAGTTCACAATTAACATGCTGTAAGGTAGGGACCGGTTCTGAAGCACGACGTGGAGCGAGGCCTGCCCACACACACTAACCTAGAGCACCGCGCCATTAAGTACGTCCTTAGCCCACTTATAGGCATATTTGACTGTAATTTCCGAACTTTTTAATATACAGGTTCTTAATTTATAACATAGGCAACACCTCCAACAACGAAAAGTTCCACATGGTCAAGTATGCTTTAAGCCCACTTATAAGAATAGTTGCTAGTAATTTGCGAACCAATAACGATTACGTCACCAAATTAATAACATATGCAACAAACCCGATGATGAAAATGACAGCAGTATAAAGTAGAACTTAAGTCATCTTGTAAGCAGAGTTTCTCAACATTTCTCTCCCATTGAAGATACAACCACCTATTTCATATCACAGACAGCACTTCCAATATAAATAAAGGAGATCAGGACAAGTAGACTTTTACCCTGTTATAAGAATAGTTTGCCATAATTTTCAAACCTTTGAAGTTCGGGGACATGCAACATTTAACTAATATTTTTTAATGCGAAAATACGTTTGTAAGTTTTTTACCACCCAGTTCCATAACAGCTTAACGGATATTGATGAAATTCGTTTGTAGGTTCTTTATATCCTGTAATAGGACATACGAAACTTTTTTTCTTGGAAAATTGTACGCTTGCTGTGGACTAACAACAAAACCTAATTCTGCAACGGCTGAAAATGAGACCGAAATATTTTTTCCTCTGGTGTCAGAGCTCTGAAAAAGCTTAAGGGCTGATATCAATCGATATCCACCGGAACCGAATATTTAACGTTACCTCCGAAGCACGGAATCCCTCAGATACTATGCCAATAACTATCACCCATCCAAATGTGTGCTGTTGGGAACATTGCTTAACTTTGGTGATAGTTTTAGATCCCTCAGCCAAGCAAAAAAAGTAGTACCTAGGTACACTTGTTTTGAAAATCATGTTTTGATTTTCAGATATCGGAGCTCGAAAGCGGAAATGTGGTAACGACGCGTTTGTTGAATAGAAAGACTCCAAAAACAATAACCTACTTATTGACTATCGGGTAAAAATATTAACTTCCTTTTGGGTTGCCGTAATCAGTTTAAAAACTATGCCAACATTGTATAGTTTCATAATTCTGTTTTCATATAAATGAATTGCCTTTTTCCTAATTTATTTAGTAGTGCATCTCTGTAAAACTTTAATTATACCCGGGCGAAGCCGGGCCGGTTCGCTAGTCCGTCTATGTACGTAAAGAAAATTAATGTGTACACACAAGTGCGTTTTAATGACTATTGCATGCAGGAGTGTAAGGGCTGAAATAGCACACACATTCACATCGGCGTGCACGCTCTAGACAATAACCCACCGCCGTCCTTGTCTTCTGCCTCAGGTGTCTACCGACTCGGATCTTTCTTAGCAACAGCAAGCCTCCCTTCCACCGTCGACATCCAGACTGTATTTAAATACATGAATATTTATACATAAACAAACGTTTGCATGGGGAACAAACAACAAAAAATTTAAATAGAATAATTTAGATATAAAAAATGTGGGGCATTCATTATGTACACAGTCATGGGTAATCCAAAAATACATGTATATATAATATAAACGAACACTCATCGTTAGCATGGGTAACTTTTAACATCCAGCCATATATTGAAATAAAAAGGGGCATAAAATTGCACAGATAACCAGACATACATAGTCGCATGTTACATTTAAACACTTACGTGTTGACATAAATAAACACCGTCAGTCTAGTGGAAATGTCTGGAAAATAAGTGTAAAAGATATGGAACCTTCTTCTACTTGAGAAAAACAGTCACATTACAAACAATGAAGTACAGACATATACGCAAGTACATCACGATCATGGTGTCGCAATGAGTCACAACATATATATAAAATATCCCGATGGAACCACAGCCCATAATAGTGATATCAGTGATGCTATTACGCTAACATGAGAAAGAACGAATGGACACAAGGTCCATCACAAAATAAACACAATTCGTGAAGTATAATATACATTTTGTAACTTCAAAATTTTGCCTTCCTTTGCTTGACATAAAAAAACATACTTTTAAAGGCTAGTGCAAAGGAGACATCACTGCCACGTGCCGATGCAAACAGATATAAAAATAATAATTATAAAAGCAAATAATTGTAAGCAGTTTATATTGCGTGAGTATCGAGCATTGTACTTTATGAGAGGCAAAAAATACAGCTGTGAACTGCACGAACGCTAAAAGAACAACACTGCTACACACCTATGCTAACAATTATACATCTGATTTAAAGGAAAAAATTATAAGAACTTACCAACCAGCGCAATGACATATTACACGAGAGTCGCTTGCTGTTTGCTGTGTGTTAAAGAATGCTAGACAAGACAACGGCATCGTGGTTAGTACAACAGAATTGGAAACAGCTGCCTTACGAACCGATTAACGAAAACAAGCCCATTCAAGGTACCGCAAATATTCATATCACTAGCAATAGAACGCATCTGACCCGACCGATGTTGTGAATCAACTAACGTCTTGGGAATATGTAAAGCAGCCCAGATGGTCGGCCGGCGCTGCGAGCTCCGTGCATGTCTCGCCAAGTCGAAGGGAGGGAGCATAACACTTTCCGAGAGAAACGCGTCAGGTTCCATGTTGGCAGACCATCCGAGTCTCACATTCACTACACTTTACGAAAGGAATTGAGTTTTACAATGCAAGGTACAAAATTATCCCATTTTAAATAATATATATTTACTTATTTGCATCCATGCAATTTATAATGCTATAACTGTACGACAATACGAAACAACCAACATTTAGACAATTAGCCGCGTAAGAAAGTCGTCACCACTACGCGCTGAAGCATAGAGCAAACAGAATTATAAGACATTGGCTTCGTGTTCGACGAAGCTGAAGATGGGGCCAAATCCCTGTATTCTGTCCCCATGGTATAATTATTTTTCCAGCTTATTTGAAATTGTCTAAAAATCTTGCCAATTTTTTTGTTTTGTTTTAAGAGGAAGATTTTGTTCGAGATGGTGGCAAAAGTCAAAGTCGCTGTACCACAACAATTGTAAAAGTCAAGTTTGCTTGGTGTCAAGGTTATTGATATTGTACCTGGGGCAAATGGATATTCTCAGAGTGATCCCACAATTATTTTATAAACCAACTACAGCTTTTGCCTTCAGACCTCATGCAGATATCTACCGAAACAGTAGTCAAATGTAATTGCCCAAATAGAATGTCATCATGGTATCCTGTTATTGTGATCAGGGCAAATGTGTTTTCTCAAAGTATTGGCATGTTTTTTCTTCATCCTTAATAGCAAGATCATTTTTTTAATACTTAAAATGAAACAAATTTTTACCTTGCCTTGCATAACTGAACTCGTTTCATGTTCTGTGTCATCCCTTCGACTTGCTGAGAACTGCACGGAGCCCGCGCTGCCGGCCGACCGCCTGAGCTGCCTTACAGATTCTCACACAGTTATTTGATCACGAAACGTCGGTCGGGTCGGCTGTGTTCCGCTCTAGTGATGCGGGTTGTGAGTGTTCGCAGTAATCTGAATGTGATAGTTTCGTTCCATTTGATTCGTAAGGTTGTCATTTTCTATTCTGTTGTACTAGCCACGAGGGCCTGGTCTTCATTAGTATCATATAACAAAATATACAACGCTCAGTGTTTCTGCGATTTGCGCTGGTTGGTAAGTGCTTAAACAAGTTTCCTTGAAATTTNTTGGCATCGGTATGTAGCAGTGTCGACAGAATCGCTCCACCTGCTTCTCGACTGTGTCATAAGAGGTTATTTTACCATAATGCGACCTACGTTGCTCGATTCTCGCACATTATGCGATGGTTGGTAGGGGAATTAGTGTGCTTCTGTACTGTAGTAGAGCGCGACCTTAGGCGGCACTTGGGAAAATCGTTTGCTTTTCCGCTGTACTAACCAAGGCTGCCAAGTTGGATTTCAGATTCATGGTCTTGTCTAGTAACGACTGGTACGATGTTCAGTACTCGTCGTTTGTGCAATACGCGTTGGTCGGTACGTGTTTATAACTATTTTCCTTTGCATTTACTCTTTATATCTGTCATTAATATGATTCAGTCATGTCGTCTCATTGTATGACCAATGGTTTAAATGCATTATGTTTAGTGACAAGCAAACGAACACAGCCTTAGAAATCGTATATTGCTACGTCAAATGTTAACTGCTGGTAAATAGTGTACTGCACTTGACAAATGGTAAAATTATTTTTTATGTGGTAGTTGTGAACATTTGCTTTTTTCCTTTTACCGGACATTCCAACATTTTACTAAAGCTGTCGATGCAATAACCACACTGATATAACAAAATATGGAATGTGTAACTATTGATGAATTGTTTTTATAGTGTATTTTCAATAAGACATCATGCTCGCAGAACATTTGTGTATATGTTGCTCTTTTATTATAAACTGTATTACACTTATTAATTTTCATATATGGCATTGTTTCTTATGTTGCTCGTGATTCCCCCAGCCCTTGTGTTAGGTTGACGCTGCAATGTAATAGTTCAAAACAGGTCAGAATAGGCTGGCAAACTCAATTGCGATTCGGACTGCGAAGAGTGAACACCGGCAGTGAATAACGTGCTCTTTTTGGACGAAGGAATATGTTCAGGAAAGTTATTTGTGCTGCTACTGCAAAAATTTATTTTCTAACACAACAACTGCAGTCAGCATGAAGCTGGTTGTCATCAGAATTCTGAGCGTATTATATTCACATGCGAAAAGTATAAATCTCAGTTTATAAGTCGTAGCACGTCTAACAACATTTAAGGGTCTCAATGCACTGCCTGCCAAGCGATATGTGTGAAGATTACCAATTAAATGTGAGGGTTTATCTACAAATGTCGAGAGCAGTTCTTTGCTTCCGCCAAGAAATCCATGCAATTATTCTCACAAGACGTTTACCTTTGCATAATATGCAAGTAGGCATGAGAAAATTATGTGTGTGAGGATCACCTTTCGTATGACATAGCGATGTGACAAGTGTCGAATAACGTATGCACATGTATTTGCTCATAAGCTGACAGAAATTGGACATAGGAAATTACACCTGCTACACAATCGTCATCATCATCTGATTATACAACATAGACTTTGTCAGTGCTCTGAGAGCAAAAGCCTAATATTAATGCCCTTTTATAGAAGCCATCTACATTCGCAGTGCTTCTAAAATATTTTATTGCGCCGAATATGACAATTACATGAAAACAGGTTTTATCGTTCCTGTAAAGTATGAGACCTAATATTGTAAAGTTATCGATGAAGAAGGAAAACCTAATGCTGCCAAATATAATATATAGCTTGACTGTAGCTAAACGAAACTAGAGCCTCACGTTGGTGAATATAGTACCAAAGCATTCAAGACCACTAATGTAGCTGTGTGTCATGCATCTGCATTATAAATCTGTATTGTTGATGGTTTACTCAAGTTATGTCAAGAGCGAGAATTAATGGCTACCAATCGTTCGGGTTGAACCCTGGCTTCAGTAAATCATCTAGAGCTGATATAATGTGTGTATTAACCACTTAGCAAATAATCACATACTGATTTACTTCTAAGACACTAAAGAGAATTACAACATAGTTTAATCTTCGAAGGGTTAGATCGTGATATAAATCATTCACAACATAAAAAAAATCCGTTAGTTAAACAGAACTGCGCGTAGTCAGTACTGCATGAAGGTAGAACTGAAGGATCAGAACTGAGGGGTCGGCACTGTGTGGTCAGCAGTGAGGGGTCAGCAATGAGGGGTCATCACTGTGATATCGTGTTTGATGTGTACCATTATATGCCAACTTTCACCGATTGATTAACAATTACATGAAAAAACAAAGACGATACTGTGTCAAGACCTTCCGTAAAAGTAATAATGAACAAAAAATTAAATAAAACAAATAAATCATATGTTAACATGCACATTCCAAAAAGGAAACTGAACTAACTTGACAGGTATAAGAAGTGGTTATTTGAGGCATTACAGACTGCACCACCAAATAAAGTGTGGTTTGAAAACCACAGAAATTCTTTTTTTTTTATTTAGCCCCTTTTTACACCAGCGTTCTTTATTTAAACATAAATCAGTTACAACTTCACATATGAATGACTGTTCTGTCAAAAAATAAGATCCGTAATTATACAAAACATAGTCAAATAATAACTCGCGCTAGATAATACTTATCCTGTCAATTAGGTTTTACCATTTAAGATTCCACAGAAAAAAAAAATAACAAAAGAACCTTCATAACAATAAATAAAATAAAAGAAATACACAGTATTAGCGCACCATTCTTTAAAATAAAAAAGTGAGTGTTTTTTCCTCTTCGTGGATTGGGGTAGCTCATTGTGACCTGACACTCGGCGATTCTCTTCGATTTCTTCCGGCGACGTTCTTGTCATCGAGCCGGTTGCAGGGAAGCGCAGTGTATTGATGGACAAAATCGAATTATTCTTGAAATTGTTTTTCCTTCGAATAGTCTTTTCAAAAATCTAATCAATCTTTCAGGTTCCAAATATAAGTTAACTTATCCATTTGTATTTTAATCAAAAGGCATTAACGTTAATGCTGCCACAAGTTAACAGTTCGAAAGTACTTATTGAAGTGAGATAATTATTGCTTATTTGGCAGAAGTTATCATACTTGTGTTCTTAAGAAGTTATAATTTTTTTTGGTATTTGATAAAGGTAACATGTTATATTCTCGATCATTTTTCGCCCTATTGTGTATAATTTGATTTATATTCACAATCGGTTCAATTTCAATGAAAAATTAAATGTCTCCAGTATTTCGAGGAGTTAAAAGCTCTTTGTTATTTACGAAAAGTTACAAAACTGAAAACAATTGCTAAAATTCATTTTTATAATCCAAATTATTGCAGTAGCTGCCATTCTCTACCCTGATTTTTGAATGAAACATTCATTTCGTGGGGATATGTATAAACATTTGCATAAGTGAATCGAATAACGATATTCGCAAGTGTGAAGCGAATCATACTTCAGTTAGCTAATTTAATATTGCGAAAATTTTGCTTCCCTTACGTACAATATTAGACATAAACTGTGCTAAAAAAAGCAAAGATAAACATTTAAACCTTTGTACAAAAATTGCAAGAAGTAAAATATAAATTGGCGATGAACTTAAATAAAATACGTAAATATTGTAGTGATCCTAGTTCCATCTGTTGCCGAGAAGGAAAACATCAAATCAAATTATTCGTTAGAATATTACAGACTTAAAACGAAAATTCGATTATACAGCAACAATCGAATATTCAAATTGTTTTCATTCGATTTTGCCCATCACTCAGCTCGCAGCACGCCGTTCCAAGCACACTTATCCAGTTGCTATGCTGACTGAGATCGGACTGGATCTGCGTCTGTAGTTAGGCGAGTCTGTAGGTAAAGTTATCGCACAAGAGATTACAGCATCGACGAACTGTATTGCACATTGAAATACCTATGCTAACATGTTCAAGGTATATTATTACTACGCTCGCACTACCTGTGTTTTATATATTCTATGAACGTGGTGTACGGCTGTCGACTGTCCGATGATATTCCGGAACCACTATTTTGCGTGTTTATCTTGTACATCTATTGTTCAAACTAGCATGTGTTAAGCGTTGTGTTTTGTTCACATGAATCCTTGAGGATCCCTTTTAAAAGTCTCCACGGTATAAGAAGCAATTACTAATTGTGATATCGTTAACCACACGTAGAAGTCTAAAGGAATATTCAGAATTGTATTTGAAGACGGACGTGCTTATTGTGTCAGATGTTTTTGGAAAATTCAGAAATTTGTGTATTTTTACATATCGACGGGGACTTCGCGCATTATATCAGCGCAGAAGGGTTCGCTTTCGACGCCGTGTTGCGAATGACGGAGGTCGAACTAGAACTTCTTACCTATAATGACACGCATATGTTCGTCGTAGTAGTTATCCGTGGTGGCGTGGCCCAGTGTGTGAAGCATCATGCGGTGGCGATCATCAAACAACGTCCCGGAAACATATGATCCTAGCAAGGCTTTCATCTTCTTACTGTGCCTCGACGNAGTGAAGCATCATGCGGTGGCGATTATCACCTACGTCCCGGAAACATATGATCTTAGCAAGGCTTTCATCTTCTTACTGTGCCTCGACAACAATAATCTGTGCTGCTGGGCTATGCTGCTGCCACTGCCAATATGCAATTTCAGATGGACTGACACCAATAACGATGTAATGTCCGTGCCTGACGATGGGATGACGAGTTACATCCTAGAAGTTTATGTTGAGTACCCGCAGCCCTGCACATATTACATAGCATCTTACCATTACTTAAAACCGGCTCTCGAACATGGAATGAAGTTTCCGAAAATTCTCCGCGTGCTCCAGTTTGAACATAATGAATTGCTGAATATTTTTATTGATTTAAATACCGCAAAATTTCACGCAGTCACCAACGAATTGAGATAAATAATTTTTTTTAATTGGCCAACAACGCAACATTCTGCAAATTACAGGAAAATAAAAGGAAACGCCAAAATATGAAATTGGTATGCAATGAGAAACAAATGAAGAAACTCGTGGCAAAACCGACATTTATTGACAGGACTATTGTCGAAAACAATATATCCATGACCCGCCCGCAACACGAATAAATATTGTTTGACAAGCCCATATAAGCAGGGTTCACAGTGCTCGTCCTGTAGAACACATTAATGTACAAGTTATTTGTGATGTGATTTAGTCCCAGTATGGCGAAGACATCGAGCTTCTGTATACAGCCACGGCCTCATTCCTGTTCGTGATTAGAACCTAGGACTTTTACGCTATTCCCCACCTGGGGTATACAGGATGGTTCATATGGTCGGAGTTAATTCCTCCAGGCACAGACTATAAGGTGCCTTGAATGTTGAGGTTATATCAATAAGGTAGTCTTTCGGTGTTTCAATTTACTGGATGGATATATTGTCTCGATTGTAAACATGCAGAAACACTTCCGAGGTGTGGTACTCTAATTTGGCTAACTCGGATAAGCTGTGGGCGATAACATGGGGGAGGTGGGGCTTCTTTGGACTACGACTTGATACTTAACTCACCTGGTAGTGCTTGGTATGTTGTCGTCTGTGGATGAGATCCGGCGATGTGGGCGGCCTTAGAAAAAGCCCGCGTTAGGTGCCGTCTCCCTTGGACTGTGGCTCTGGGTTCATTCCTCGACGTTCTCCTCTCGTTCCATCGTCCTCTCGCGATTTCCCGACTCAAGTGATTCTCTCGCCATGGAGATTATGAACCAATTCCCTCTCCTCGCGTTAATTGCCTTATATGCTCTCTAGCCTCCCTCCCTAAGTGTCTGCAAGTGTCTCCCTTGTTGGAGTTGGGGGGAGGTGGTGGCCTGCTGTACCCTGCAACTTTACCCTATCAGCTTATTCTTCCCCGGTTTTGCTAAAAGGGTGGTAGGGGTGAGGAGTGTTCGTGGCACCCCTTTCAATTTGTCAGCCGTTTTATCTGGTGTAATGCTAGAGTTGTTCTTGCTTGGCTCTGCAATTTCTCACGCTTTCCTAAGTATTTACATAGCACCTTTCGGGTGCTTCGGCGATATGCCAGCTCTTAATCGGCACAACCTTGACAGGTGTAACTGCGATCCTTTCTGGCTGTCCACGTGCCTCGTGACAAGTGTCAAATGGTTGTCGTTCTCGGAAAGAAGGGGGAGGGGGTTTCAGCAAGGCTATTACTCCTGATATGCATTACACGTCAACTTCTACAACACATGGTCGCGGACGCGAGGTTCCTCGCGGAAACAGAAACGAGCAGCTATGCCACGAGCAAAAAGTGTTTTTCGAAAAAAAACTAGGATGTCATTGGTAAATTCAAATATGAGTGCGGTTGGTATAACATGACTGAATTTCTAGGTCTCCAAGCAATATTATATGCGTAAAAAACCATGATGAAAATTGCGAAAAGGTGGAAAGGAGTCCAGAAATTGATAGTCTATACATATGACAAAACTCAACGTCTCTCTTTCTCTCTGTCTGTTACTGCGCTTATCACTCGAGAACCACTTAGCGGAATTATGTGTTTTTTTAAATTTATACCTTTGTTCTCTGGCCAGGTTTTAGTATATAATTTGTAGCGTAAAGTGACATAAGGAATAAGCAGTGACAATAAAAGTGAATCAAATCGGAATAAAGTTTGCCGCCAGAGCGCTCTCTTGCAATATGCTGTCTAAACTGTTACAGATGGAACAATATCATGTAGGTAGTAATGAATTGTGTAGAATAAAAAAAAATTTTACATATAAATCCCATTTGTTATATATATATATAACTGAGAAATAGTATTTAGCATTTTCACCATTTATCTGCTCAATAAATAAATACCTAAAATTTAAGCTGTTGTTGCAATATTACAAACTTAATATCTATCAAAGAAACCAAAATTACAGCAGAACTGTTTAACGAAGACAATAAATGTTCTTTACAGCATACAATTCCCGCCTGTACTATAATAAATATAAAAATATTTCTGAAAAAGTAATTTTTCGTGAGTCGGTGGACCGTATGGTTTAGTAAAGAGTTTGTGTTTTAGCTAATTTGATATTTGCATATATACAAAGTTAAGTGAAGAGTGATTACATAGTTTCGTAGATATAGCATACTAAGGTAAAATGTTTTTATAGTCGCCATTCTGAAAATATGTGCCTCACACTTTTAAAACATATAAAAGTTCAAATTCAAAATATTTGCCTGATGATTATTCGTAACGTAATTAAAATTATGTAAAATTCAACATCAGTTAAAAAAAAACCCTTAACATTCATTTTGTACTCCAATCAAGCAGAGCCGTGGGAACCGCTAGGTAATATATGTTTTAATTATATCCACAACATTTATATGTGAATTTAGCGATATACAAAATACTTCAATTGTTTGCTTACCTCACTATGTAGCTATTGAACAATCAGCCATACATGAAGCGGTTTCACTCTCCCATCTTCGCGAACAAAATAAATACGGTCACAATGAAGGGCTGTTGCGATGCACTACAATGAGATGTGATTGTTATTTTGCTTTCGCATTTTCATATTCACAATCACACCTCCCACATGGGTTCTGCATCAAATCTATTCCACATGGGGCAATGCTTATTCCCTAATGGATTTGCGAGGGTAAAAATGATAGCTATATTGTACCAGCAAAAAAATCTGAAGAATAAAATTTATTAAAATATTTGCTTTGTTTCTGCAGCAGTTCGATTACTTACCATTTTCCCCATATGACACATTTTTATGTGATTTTATACATTTACGTCATATTTTTCTACTAATTCGTTTCCAGTTAATACTGAAATTTTTTTGTTTCTCGGCAGTGTTCTTCTAACCGCTCTTCTGTAATTTTCTAGAGGGGGTGTTTTTGCTACTGACGTCTGTATTATTCTTGATTAATTTGTTTACTTCCGTTTCTTCAATGGCATCTGTATAGTTCTGTTCCCGTGTGGCAATTTTTTTCTGTATTTGTAAATATTTTCCAGCATTTTTCCTGTCACTTTGTTTGTATTTTTTGTTGGTGGGGTGTATACTTCTGCATATTTTTGCGAATTTTTCTGTATTTATATGTTTCATTGTTGGTACTGGCAATTTCGTTTTTTTTTTTTGGTGGGTTGTTAACTCCTGCAAAATCTGTGAAAATTTTTTTTTATTGGTGAAATTATAATTCTGCTTAACATTAACAGCTATGATAAAGTTGTGTCACTTTTTTCGTTGTTCAGAGTATCTACAATTATTTTATTTAATTGGTTTAGCATTGCGAATATTGCCTATTTTTTATTTGTATCGCCAAGAAATCTTTGCTGTAGTTTATCTGTTTAGGTCAATGTTCCGTGTTTTTGGCTTGTTTTGGTAAATTGGGGTTTTCAGCGTTGGAATTTGCCATCCTCTTAAGAAGCTGTTACTTACAAATTTTGTGTGCTGAAAAATCATCGTATTGGGGGTGCGTCTTCGAAACGCACCTACACATTTTGGAGATAATCCTCATCACAAAAAAATCATAAACTATAATAAAAAAATATCTTTAATATGTATTCCTCGATACCAGCATCCAAGGATCCAGCTGGTAAGAGGGAGGGAGTCGATGCATGTCCACAGGTTATATAGGTGGAAATATGGAGGCCTAAGTATAGTATGAAAACATAGACCTGGAAAATGAGCAGTGAGTCATACAACTGGCTGAAGTTACAGTGTTTACTGGTGAAAGGGGTTCATCGAGAAAATACCAGGTTGATTTACGTGAAAACTGTGTTCCTGTATAAGCATCTAGGTTCATGAAGGAGAGCTCAGTTTGTTGGCCAACGTCGTGGAGAGCAGATTGTTATTATAAGCTACTTTAGGTAGTATAATCCATGACAGTCTTCCAGCAGCGCCATCGCCTTCAACGATGTCTTTGACTCTTCCAGCAGATCCTGTACCTCTGACTGTAGCACCACATATCTGACAGAGCCGTCTGGTTCTGTGACTGCGCCATCTTCAGAGTTCGCGCCATCGGCAGAACCATCCTTGGCAGGGAAAACGTGTCGTTGCAGCTACTGCGACAAGATAACTTCGCACTAACACATTGCTTGTAGTTATCAAACGAATGGCTGTATGGTGAATCCATACAAGATAAGGAATCTTTGCTTGATATGTGGGTTGATGTTCTTCCATAATGATATTATCTGCAAACATATAATATAGTGTAAATTTTAACTATGGGGCTTAGCGATATTCAGTGCCAGTTCTATAAGAATGATATCCTGCAAACGTCAATATTGCTGTGATAAACTTAAATAAACATCGTTTCTCTATTCCTTCCCTCCCTCTATCATTTACATATTCACAACCGACATCTGTTCCTGTGCTACCTTTCTTTCGGTGTCGCTTTTGCTCTACGGAGTTTGCATTTATACTCACCCTGCATTGCCATTAAGTTCACGGGTGTATGAAAGCTTGGTTAAGTTCATAACTGGGATCATTTGACTCGATGACTATTAATCAAACACATTTTAATGAAGAGGTTGTAGATTTTTCGAATAAAAGATATTTTGGAAATAATTGTGTGGTTCATTATTCAATTAAATGTCAACAAAATTATGCAATTTAAAATAAAAATTGCATTTGAGAAACAAATATAAGTATAGGGGGCAATGGAAATATAACTATCGTTAAAATTAAAAATTACTTTTTTTATAATCGGTATTAAAAATGAAAAAAAATATTTTCGATTTTATAAATTATGCATGTAGGCATACGGCTGACAGGAAAAGTATTTTTGAAAAAATAGTATGAAATATTAAAATATTTCTATGTCTACAAAATTAGTCTGAGTGCTCCCAGATCGCCTAGCAGCTAAAATAATAGTGTTTGAGTATGCAAACAGCAGGTTTGGTATCTAAATCTAAACTTAGCGATAGCTGGATATTGAAAATAAAATCCAATATGGAGGGCGCCAACAGCACTACCTATACGATAAAAATAAATTAAATAACACTGCCGCCTCATGGCTAAATCGCTAGCTCTACAAGTGACGAATTCGAGAAAATGGTTCTACGTAGGTGTTGAAAAGGAAAACAAATGACAAACTTAAGAATACAAGATAGCTGTTTATTATGGAATAAATGTTGGACATGGGGAAGAATATAAGGGGATCAAAGAAGTGCGAGTAATTGATGGTGGTGGTTAGTCGTCTTCTGGACGTGGTGCTGGGGGAAACCACAGGAACAGTACATATTTTAAAATAAAATTTTTATAAAACATTTTCTTATATTTTTTAAATATTTTAAAAAATTTCAAGTTATATTTTTTTTAATATATTGTAAATACCTTTTAAAATCATTTTTGTTTTTTATAACTTTTTTAATTCTATCGGAATTTTTGGGTTCTCGAGGTCAAGATTAAAGGTTAAGGTCACCGACACCCAATTTCGCGGAAAAAATGACCGCCGTAAGACCGGAATGACAGAGCATCAACAGCTCCAGGCTCCGACGCCATATGCCATTGTCCCCAACTTCCCAAATAATTCTACTGACAATCTGTGCATTATTATTTTCGCATTCAGAAATGTTTTCTTGGTGTTTTTGATCGGGTTCTTCATTTCGTACTTTCGCTTAACATTTAAGTAACACACAAGAATATTTTTTGTCATGTTTAAAACCATATCTGCTTACTTAGAGATATAAAAAAAAAAACATTGTATAGGACTAAAATTTTGGCGTATAAATTGGAGGCTTCTTCTTTGCGATAGTTCATTTTTATTTGATTTATGTTGGGAATGAATGTGCATGGTCAGTTATGATAAGACACACCCATTCATTGTTTGTCGTCTGGATCATTCGTTGAGAATAGTCTGACACTTTTCGGGACTTTCTTTATCAAATTTCTAATTTTAGTTTTTCCCACATTATCATACCTCATCACCTATAACCTTCGTCTACTCACACACACACACACTATTTTCTTCACTCCATCCTAACTCAAACTGCATTTACCAGCGATCAGATGACAAGTACTCGACCGGGATGCGATTCTCAATAACACCACATCATAGCTGACATCGCAGACCCATTGTAAATTAAAAACAGCAGACATGCAAAGCTACTCATCAAACAACTTGCCTAAAAACAAGCACCGATCACATATTTAAGAAAATCATTTCTGTCTACATTCAAGCTCAAGAGATAAGAAAGACTAGGAAGAAGAGATTAAGATAATGCCTGCACCAGGGCTAGCAGAGTATAACAATGGTCATTTTCATGTCGCTGACTGTAACACCTCAAGAATCGCTTTTATTATCCTTATATTACTAATCACCAAATTAGTAGTCCTAAAATCGAGAAAAAACAAACGTCATGAAGTTCCCAAAAAATAAAGTAGAATTAGTTTCCAAAAAATTGATCGCCGCATTGTCTCAACACAAGCGCATTCCTGTGAAGACATAATTAAAATTCCCCCGATCAATGACCAGCTTCCATTCTCCGACACCTAAGTGATGCATAATCCGAACTTGAACCCTTCCTTCTCTCAACAGACCTCCAAAGTTAGTCAGTAAGATTTTCGCCCATTGATGGTGATTCTATATAAAAGTCGTGAGATCAGTAGTGAAGACTAAATATAATATGGTAATTCCATTGCTTCTTGACAATTCCCGCCCTCAGTGGGTCAGGTGCTTACACGAAATAACACAGTTGACAGCTCCTGTAGTCGACTGCTTGGGCCGCATGCTGTTGTCTCCCATGTTTATGAACATATAATACTAGTGTGATATTTAAACTACTTCTTTGCCAAAATATGAGGAAGACGAATTGTGTGTTAGTAACGAAATATACTTAAATCTTCGGTTTTCTCATTACAAATTTATACGATCAAGTTCGTTTTACAGTATGCCTTCATATGTGAGTCGTTAATTATGGCTATCAATACAACATTAATCAACTTAAATCAATGTGTAAAACTATAACAGTGCTTACTGTACCAATCGACTTGAGGTTTTTATATTAAAATTGAAAAAAAATCATTAAAATATCTAAAATGAAAACCATCATCAACCAACACACACATATCTCCTTTTACTGTTTGGTATACTGCCGAGAATAGAAAGCGGGTCCTGTTGAGATAATGTCTGATTCTTGAAGGAATAATTACACGATAATGGGAATTGACATCGCACGGGCGGTGGCCATACTGACAAAGCGGTTCCTCAATAAACTTAAAAGGAAACAACCGTTCCTGTTGAAAAGCTTTATACTTTTTTGCCTGGTGAGACAAATTTGAATAATGCGGGCTACATCAACTTGCCGAGACACACTCGATGTACTGGAAAATAAACAGCGCCTCTTGACACGCCTTTTCAAAAAGAGAAAATTACTTTCGTATTTTCGTGCCAGCGGGAATATCGAACAAAGGTACAAATTACTACCTACATTGAAACAATTTCATAATGGAAATCGATGACGTGACGGGAACGCAGTAGGATGTCTAACGAACAGAGAGGGCCAGAAGCATTATAGTCCAGAGCACAAGAGCACACGCTCTGCCAATTTGGTCTCGACTGAACTTAGGTCTCAGGGAAGCTATTCGTTGGTAAGTTATAGTTTTATGGACGGGGTTTTGGGAAATGCAGTGTCATTCATGGTATTTATGGAGGCCTGGACCTGGTGAAACACATAGCAGTATGCTGACCCTGGTACAAATTAGAAGAGCTAGCATCTAGGATGGTAGGAGATGTTAAGTAGTTCGTAATGCCTGCCTATTGTTTGCATTCCAGTTTCCGCAATATTGGTCACTGAGCAGTGCCACATAGCTTAACACTGGCTACTCATAATAAGTCATCAATACCAGTAGCGTACATAGCACTTAATGGGATGTCGTCGTCTGTGACGAAAGGATACATTCTAACAGCTGCGTAGGGTTTTTGAATATAAGTATCCGTAATGCTTAAATTCGATAGTGACCCGATGTAATAAAAAGTTTAACGGATACAAATATGACACGGTTTAAGTTGAAAAATGTGAACCTAATAAAGATGCACGTTTTAAAACTAAAGAAATAAATTTATTCATGGTTTAAGAACATCGAATATTTGTCATTAATGATGTATTCTTGATGTGAAGAAGTGCATGATTAATTTCTTGTCATGTGAGAAAGGCCTTCAATCAGTAAAATACACAGGAAATAAAAAAAAATCGTTTAACAACATTGAAAATGACATTAATTTTTATTTTTCATAACATATCAAATAATTTCAAAACAACGTTACTTAATAAATCCCTACTACACATAAATAAAATAAATCAACATTTCTATCATTGGTTGAACGTGGGACGAGTACATTCATTGTAAAACACAATTTATTTATGGAAACATTATTTGTATACGTTTCTTATGTATACGAAATCCTCGGTGAACCTAGTATTAAAAGGAATATTTACTGTTTCCGAGGCCTAGAAGCACGGGCGTGCTAAGAACCACCCAGGCAACACGTCTCATTTATGCTGCATGTCCGTCGTCATCTATGGGATATTTGTAGGAAGAAATACCTTCTCGTAGAAAACAAATTCTCACCTTGGACAATGATAAATATTTCTCAAGATGCTAAGACCATGTAATATAAATAAAGAAAACTGAACTTTAATAATTCGTTTAAAATATAAGCTAAGCTATTAAATTAAATATTTAACCCTACAGCAACAAAAACGAAAAACCATTATTTTGATATAACGTCTTTAAAATACATATTTAGCTTCGTTTCCAAAAAAAAGAAACAACTATGAGATAACTTTTCTCTCTGTGTATGTGTGTACGTTTGTGTGTTACTGTGTGTGTTTGTGGCATTTCTGTGTGCATTTCTGTGTGCGCCTTTGAACGCACTAAACCAATACACTAAACACTATACACATATAGTAATAAGAAAGGACATCTGAATTTTATAGTTTTATATCACGCCGGGCACTTACTTTTAAAATAGCAGCCATTTTAACATTTTGGGTGCAACACCATGTCTCAGCAATTATTCTAATAGATTTTAAGGAAATATTGTATGTTGGCAGTGCATGTAGTTATAATAATTGTATTAAGAGATGGATATTGTTGTTGGTCCACAATGTTGATTCCTAGTACCACATTAAAAATAATTAATTTACGTGATATCTGAAATACTACTCAACCAATTCTCGTCACATTTGACAAGATAGTAATAGTATGGTTTGTCAAAGTATGCGATTGATATATATTAGGGACTTAATTTCAAAATGGGGCATACAAATATTTTATGTCATTATTTTCATATCTGACATACCATTCAGCCTATTTCGCCATGTTTTGTTTGCGGAAGGTTTTTTTAGAAGATTTATTTATGGCAAGAAATAACCACTTTTGTAATATTGTGCCACACGAGTAAAAATTTTTTTATGTAATATCGAGGGAGAAAATTAACAGCTTGCTACCAACCTTGGCAAACAAGTATTACTGCCACAGGTGATGTATTGTTGTAGGTATTGGGTAGGTACCATTATTAACTTAAAAATTAAGTCCATATACAAAATACCACTTAGTATACTACATTGTGGAATCATGTTATCAATTTCAGCTAAACTTTGTATTTTGGCAGAATACATAACAACGTTTAAATATCCCTAAAGGAATACTTTCTATTTCCGCTACTTTGTAAGGTTGTGCCACACGAATAGATTAAGTTTTTATTGCATATATGGGTAAACAGTTAACTAATTCCTGCCAAAAGTGGAAAAAACATTGTACTGTGGCAAATTATGTAAGCTAATATGTTTGAAGTAAGTCAGACACCTATTTTCATAATGGTGGTCATAAAGCTATTTTAACTTAGTATGTTATATAGTCAAAACCATGTTCTTAGTTTCAACTTCACTTTGTATGCAGGCAGTTATATATTAGAACCATGACGTGTCCACATGAGGTCTCTTGTGTCTGCCATTTTTTTTCTTCACTTGGTTAACTAATCTGTTTTTTAAGGTATCTAAAATTGCATCATCAAAAATAACAAGAGTAGAATTTATACATATGTATTTATGATTAATATCACCCTTATTACTAAAAAGTACCCGATTTATTATTTCAATATTTTTTTGGATAGCTGTTAGAAATTACTCAATAATTACTCATATTTTTGTTAAATTAAACTTTTTGACAAAATATGTATTTTATTAAAAAAATTTATCATACACCTTTGTAAATCAAAATGTTTAACAAATTGATGTACCAACTATTATTTCTCTAATATATTCAGCCAATATTTACTATTTTTATTTTTATTGAATTTTCTACAGAAATTTTACATTTTCTTTTTTCTTTCAGTTTAAAATATTTCCAGCATATAAATCGATAATAGAAATAGGATTGAAGTTAGCAAATAGTACTTCTCTATTAAAGGAGAAACTTCAGTTTAATATTCGATATGATAATATCTCAGTTGCACTGATTACATTTTATATAATGTATTTCATTCCTAAAAAGAGTAATAATAAATTAACAATAACATATAAAAATGTGAAAAGTATTATTCCTTGAGATCAGTAGGGCACTATTTGTGTTATATTAAGTATAAAGACTTCTTTCCTGTGCAGTAAAATCTATAACTTACCTTCTCCTCTAACGATTTTGGCACAAGGAACAATTTCGTCTCCCTATAAGGGCTGTTTGGAAATTAAACGCAAAAATGCGGAGGTAATCCTCATAAATTCGAACATATACAGTAAACCATACAACTAAACAGAATATTACAGGATATATAAGCCTGTGAAAATAATGTTTTGAAAACGATTTTTCGCTGAATACCTTGTATATTCTGCCAGAGGTAGGGATGGCGGCGATTTACCCACAGTACGTCCCACACGGTTGAATGGGACACGCCCATTTGGCGGGCTATGGAGTGTGTACTATGAGGGCATGTCGTTGGGGTGCTGACCTATAACTCCTTCAAGCCGAACAGTAAGCAAAAACCGAGGACTGTCAGCATTACGCATGTGTCTCTGCAACATGGGAACCATAAGTCATCTTTTTTTCTGCAGAGTTTGTAGGTATTGTTAATGGCATTCGGCAAAAATACACCTTCAAAACCCTTTTTTTATAGTCTCATATCTCCTTTAATTATCCTTTTAGGTAAATGGAATCGTTTATATGTTCATCTTTATTTTTCATATAGAATCGCTTTCTTAAGTTAAAGTAATTATTTTCCGAACATCCTGTTGATTCCAGGTATATCATAGTAGATCTTAACAATAAATACAGAAGAAATGTGGAGGATGGTTGTTAAAGTCCCTACATATACCATATATTTTATAAGCAAAGTTTTTTGAGAACAGTAATATTCACGTCTTTTAACAAAACAATTATGTCATAACCCACCCGCTTATTGGAAAGGTTNTCTGTTTTTGAGAACAGTCATATTCACGTCTTTAACCAAAACAATTATGTCATAACCCACCCGCTTATCGGAGAGGTTGAAGAAAATTAGATTATTGAAGGTGCCATAGCGTTCAGAAAACATTATTGATCTGTTGTCTAAGAGTTTTCTAAAATTGTGGCAGCTTGCAGAGAGTTATTTTTTGATCGTTTCTTAAAACACAGCAGTAGGCATTATCGATCATACAGATAAAGCTCATTCAGCCCTCTGGAATATAACTCAGTTTCTTGTGGTTGCAAAAAATTCTCCCACGAGGAAAATCCTGGCCCATATTAATGCAGAACTTCCTATAACTTAAGGTTATAAATATAATAAAATAATTTAGTTTTTACGTTCGCTATTCAAAATTACACTATGAATGTAATTTATATTGAAGGTATGTCTACGTTTAACACGAGGAAATAATTAGGTTTGTTAAATAGCCATTTGTCTAAATATAATGTTTTATCTCAGAAAAGATTTGTTACTTGTATATTCAGTTAACAGAAAAAACTACATTCATCAGCAGCCGACTACATGATTTAATAATATAGAAGTTTACTTTATTGTGATAGCTACCGAATCGCAAGCCGAGCTGAGATAGAGCGTACTTGTCTGTTCAGAGAACACTAGAATGTATCAAACTCACTTCTGTGCTGCTGTCGGTGGCCATATGTAGCATGTGACTCTTCCCTAGCTTTTTGCCCAAATAGCATCACGGTTATGCGATCAAAACTGCGTTACCGTAGTAAATATTTAGATAAAGCGGAGCATCTTCATTCGTTGAAGCGATGATGAATGTCGAATCCTTCATTTTGTTCAATTTAACAAAGTACTTATTTTGGAATTGTTCCACACCAGGCTTTTATTCGTTCAGACTGATGCAAAAAAAGTCTTCGCCTGCTCATAAAAGGTGATGAAATTTATGAANAGACTGATGCAAAAAAAGTCTTCGCCTGCTCATAAAAGGTGATGAAATTTATGAATTAAAATGTAATGCGGTTAGCATGGTATTATTATCCTAGGAACACTCACATCTCAGAGTACATTTTGTTAGCTATTATCTCTTGATGTGTGGGTGACTTGAAGCTAGGAAGAATATGAGTCAGTTACACTACGAAGGACGCATTTGTACTGAGCAGCCAGATGTTACTCTGTGTTAGTATGTAAAAATACGCAGTAGTGTTGGCTAACACTTTTTCTTAAATGCCAAAATTATCACGAGAAGGGAGTGACACAATTCGTTTCACAAACTAATTAATGTTTGGATCGTATTTTAAATGTTTTTTTTCTAAGACGGATATGCAATGTTGACAGGTGCTCCCGTAAAATATTTTCGGAAAGTGTTACATCAAAATGAGTTTTTTAAGTGGAGTGGATTGGAGAGATTTGGGCGGCTCGTAACACCGAGGTCTTGACCCGATGTGTATAAGATGAGTATGGAGCAGCGCTGGAATGCATGGACGTAAAAATTGAGAGATACCAATAAACCCGACGACCAGTATCNAACCCGACGACCAGCAGCATCGTTCTACACGACTCCCACATGTGAAAACCTGTAGTCATACCACCGAGAATTGAGCCCTGTTCACCTATGTGGGAGGGGAGGAGAGTAACAACTACACTACTGCGACCCCTATGTGTTTTAAACCTAGTATTTACACAATCACCCAGTGTTTTTCGTACATGTGTCAATGATACAGAAAGGAATATTATGCATTTTTGTAACTTACAGACTTAAGTAACTGTCAAAATGCAGAAATGCAATAAGTCCAAGAAACACCATTAGTGTTTTAATTTATAAATTGTTGTTATGAATGCAGGTTTTAATTAACTGTAATTTAATTTATTTTCAGGTTGGAATTGACAGGGCCTCGAGAACAAATACTTTCCCACGTCCCAAGATGTTGCGAGCACTGCGTAAGACAGTCAAGACTGAAACTGTTGCTATCGCCGTTCAGAGGTTTGCCGCAAGGATTGTAGTGGTTATGGAAGGACTTCTCTCTACAGTCTGCTACGTCCTGGCCACAGCAGTGATTAGTGTCACGTGGACTGCTCTCCTTTATCATATGCTAGCTCAAGAAAATAAATTACGTACGAATGCTGTTTTGGCTGTCATTTGTTTGTGTGCGATTTATGCCACTTGCTTGGTTACTCTGATCACGAAACTATCAGGTTGTAGGCGCCGACAGGAAATAATGCATATGCTTGAGTATGTCGACCATATGTTGTTACAAAAGCCAAGCAAACTCTTTATAAATTGTTCACGTTACTCTTCAGCTTTCTTGATATCAATTTTGAGTTGCATGATCTTCTTTGGTTTGGACATGAGGATAAACTTCCAATACCAGGAGTTGTTTTCGTACCCGTTGTCGTTTTCCTTCTATTCTGTACATTTCGTAATTCTGGCACAGACAAATTGCTGGGTAAACTATGTGCTTCGTATTCGAGATCAACTTAACATATTAAATAAAGGAATTATTCAACTTGATATTTCTCAGGCACAAAATACAGTAGGTCCCAACATCATATCTGCAATGGCAACATGTAGGTCCCAAACTTGTGTAAGAATAGTACAACTGCCACAGGCATCAACAAGAGAGTTACTGAATGGTGAAGACCTAATGCATCCTAGACTAAATAATACACAATCAAAAATTGTTCACTTAATGGCAGTTTACCAAAAAGTATGCGAAATTGTTGACCAAGTCAATTGCACTTTCGGATTGTCAGTTCTGTTTCTCTTGGTGTGTACCTTCGTAGTCTTGGTCAGCTCTATATTCTTTGCAGTTATTTCAGGAACCATCTTAAAAGATGACAGTAATTCTGGCTTGCATTTGTGGGTTGCGCTAATGTGGCTTTTGATGTACTCAGGCCAGACTATAGCCATTGTCTGGTCCAGTACAGCCTGCACTGACGAGGCGAGGCAGACCAGGGACATCGTCCAGGATATACTCCTGGAACCTCAACTAGAGGATGGAGTGGACCATCAGCTGAATCTATTTCTGGACCAGCTCTTTAGCGAGGATCTTTCCTTTAGCGCGGCAGGTTTATTCACTCTTAACGAGTCTTTACTATGCGCTATGGCTGTCTCCTCGATTTCTTATGTGCTAGTCCTGCTACAGATGGATCCGGTTTATACCACTCACCGTTATCACAATTCAACTAACTGATGGACAATGGTTTCACTTTAATGCTACCAATAAGGTTTTCGCAGGATAATCGCTGCAACATTTATTTTGGTTGTATTTGAAAATATTATTTTCTGGAATACTCCAATTCATATATTTATTGGTGTCAATAATGATTTATGTGTTTATTATTAATATCCTTTCGCGAATAACTAAGCGAATGTATTACAACTTCCTAAAATAAATCCAAATAACANCCAAATAAAAGAAAAATTATCTCTTTTTTTGTGGTATTCTGTTGCATGATTATCCCATTACCTTAATAAAGTAAAATGTTTTACTGTGAGACACAGCTTGTTATTGTACATATCTATTAACCAATATAAAATTATCACTTACAACTGAAAACTATTTTATTAATATAAGTGTCTACCATTTTGAAATTTTATAATTTTTATAATTATGGTTGTAATTTGTTTTATAATTGCATAAGTACTATTAAAATTAGTAAGTATCTAATAAATATAAAACTGTAATTTTGAAATTATTATAAAAATTATTATCAAAAAGTTTATTAATCTCATTGAAATAAAAAAAAATTATATTCAAATTAGATAAATGTATGGATTGAATAGGCAAAATATAATTTTCCCATTTCCAATACAAATATGTTTCCAACTGATATGTATTTATAAGAAACTGAACATTTATGTAAATTTTATTTCCATGTATTAAAATATGACTGTAAAAAAAAACAATAGTCACATAAATTTTATATCATTTTACAAAAACACGTAGTAATTATTCTAATAATTTTGTAAAAATTAAGGTGAATGCAGGTGAAACAAATAAAGTCCAATATAAAAAATATATACTTCAACAAAACAATATCAAGTAAATTTGCATAAATATAATAGTATGTCAAAAATATATAAATTTTTGGTATTGGGTAGTTGTGTTTAATATGCAGGAAGAATAACACATCGTAACACGTGTTAAACGTTTTGATAACCCTCATTTAATATCAGATAATTGAATTGTTTAAATAAATTAGATGAGTTTCCAATTATGTAGAAAATAGAAAATAAAATAAAATTTTTTTTCACATGGTTTAATATTTGTTTTTAAACATGTTTGGCGGATTTTCACAACTAATTATATATTATGCATTATGTATAAATTCGGTAATAGATACAAAATTTTATCTTATTAATGATCAAACGTCTATACTCTTTGTTCACGAATATTGATGTAATATAACTGAGTGCACAATCACATTTGTTAAACGTTGATTGTTAAGTTAGGATTTTGATTTCTGTCTTTTCTTTTTTTTAATATTAATACGTACTTGAATTATTCACAATGTACACCTCAAAAAATTTACACTCTGGNCAAAAAAATTTACTCTCTTGTGTTTTTTATTCAGAATTCAACACAAATACTGTATTAAATAGTAGATATATTAACGATTATGTGCTTTACTGTTTACGAAATTTTATTGCCGAAGATTATTTGAAGGTAATAAAATTAAGTGAAAAAACCAAAATTCTTACAAGCAAAAATTCAGAAAAAACCACGCCGAGAATCGAACTCAGTTCGTCTTGTTGGTGAGAAGATATGAGACTCTTTATAATGACTCTTACATAGTGTGTAACGAGAAAAAATTTCTTCAAACAAAGGCGTTATATAAATGCGTGAAAATTTGACATCATGCGTAATTTAGCATAGTGTTACAAAACCAGTAGTTTAATTTTCTATGCAATTCACAACATAAAACATATTTTATTTATCACCACACATTATCATTATAACCTATTATACCCTCTTAGCATACACATAAAAATTTTAATGCATGAGAGGTACGATATTATTGCTGAATGTAACCAATTGCCAATAACATAATTTTTTCCAAACTTATCTCGAAAGTTCTTATACTGTTAATGGTGTTGAACCCCATGAAAATAATAATAACTTATTTCTAGTCAACCAAAAATTTCTAAACTTAATCGCATTGTATATGATAAAATTTTGTTCAAATAAGAAAAACCCATTTTTTTGTATATTTTGAATTTTTTGATGTGAAATACAAAATTCGTCTATCAAAGTTACAAAGACAAAAAATTTCACAGATTAAACTAATTCCTTGCGCTATCACGTGAAGAATATGTAATCACAAAATAACGTTAAACACATTAAACAATATTAAAAAATTTGGAACCAATTTTTATATATAAATTTTTCATATACGGCATAGGGCCTGTTATTTGAAGATTACATATTGGAAACGCAGTAGCCCATAGAATTAGTTAACCTTCCTTAGAAATATTCATCTCCAGTTATCTTGGATAGTATTTGTTTTTACGGCTGCAACAAAAGAGACGGATTTTGTACTTCAACCAAAATTATTCAGAAAATATTAAGTGCAATAATTTTATTCGAGGAAAATGTCATCATATGCAATACTTACGAGCTGAGCAATGTTTTGTAGAGTCATGATTTTATTAATTTTTTGGGGTCTGATACTCTTCATATTATTTTAACGAATTGATTTTGTGTGTAACTCTTAACGATAATTTCGCATTTAATATTGATCACATAACAAGGAATAATCAAAAGATGCCACCTGGTACCTTTCTGGTCTGAAGAATGTTTGCCTCTCGCATAATAGAACCTCGAATCCGTTTTGCTTATTTGAGTTACGATCGGGCAATTTTTTAATTTTTTGCATTTTTGATATAAAGTTATTTTTGTGCAGATAAAATTACTTAAGGAAGTGACTTTTGTTATGAAACGAGTCATTCTGTTGATAAAATGTTAGCCTCAGGCTGCCGGACGCGACCTCTGCCGGTGACGTCAGCCAAGTTGGCAGATATCTCCTGGCTCATTTTGCTTAAATACTGTTCACGAACTCCCGTATTACAACTGCATCAAGTAATCTATTTTATTAGAATACATTTACCTTCAATGTCTAGCTGGTCTGAACAGATATTCGGAATTTTGGTAGATTTTTTATGTGTTAGGATAAAAGACATATGTATAATGATTAGTAGTCCAATAATACCGCTTGCTCATTCATAACAAAATAGCCAGACATAAAATAAATTCCCGGACTAAATGCTAAAAAGACGTGTGATATGTCAATTGGTCCTTCCCCTGTCGCATTATATGAAGAACTGTGTTGAAGGCCGACTTTGATCCAATTAACTACATTCCTTACTATTATGATCTAACAGATAATGCTGAAACAATTAGAAGCAGTGGTAAGAGATTGAGCGAGGGCGAATAAATTGCCTTGTTATAGTGGGGGGTGGTGGGGGAACAGAGTAATTACCCAATGTAGTTAAGGCTAAATTGAATATGGTAGAGGAAGGAATGGCCTTGAGAAAAGATGGTAACAGGAAGGTTGTGTGGAGCGATGGTGATAGTAAATGGTGATAGAGAGATGATGGGAGGTGGTTGAGTTTGATGTGATACCAATAACATTTATGATGGATAGTGGGGGGAAGTTTAAACAACTAAACAGCCAATACGAATTGGCAGTGAATGTGAAGCTTGAGGAGAGCCAACACAAATATGGAATGGGAGACCGGGATGGTAGCGACGTAAATCCAATAAAGTGTTAGAAGGGAGCCTATAATAATGTGTGGTATTTAATTTGAAGGGAGGGGATATGTGCCACGCCATATTTTTTAAGAACAACGGATAGACTTCGAGNCTATAATAATGTGTGGTATTTAATTTGAAGGGAGGGGATATGTGCCACGCCATATTTTTTAAGAACAACGGATAGCCTTCGGGTCTTTGAATACCTTTCCAGATTTTTCTTGTAATTTTTAATACTTTAAATTTTTTTAAAAGTATTTTTTTAAATTTTTTTTTGGAAATTTGTAAGAAATTGTTGGGTTTATTTGTGTTGTCTTGGCATTAAGATCAACCAAGGTCATGGGCACGAGATCAAGGTTACAATCGCAGGGTCGTTACAGTCACCCAGAACCCTGATGGATACCACCCGAGGTTATTTATTGACTCTAAATTTCAATCCTCACCGATATCCCCTCTTTACCGAAGACCATACCATACTACTCATTTGGGTATCTCGTAGTTTTAGAGAGCTATTGATGAGTTCAAAAAAGTCCTTGCTACGCCTTTTCCTCATTTTCGTTGTAGAATTTAAAAAAAACCTAATATTTGGTTTTATTGTTTTGTATAAAAACCTTTAAAAGATAAAACATAGCGATCCCTCAACAGGCTAAAGAGCTATTATGCAGTCCTCGAAAATACACTCTAACCGTTTTCACCATCTAAGAAATTGAATTTCAAAGATTTCTTATCATCTGTTTTAGGTTTTGTATTGTTTAACTTATAAATAAATTATCACAGGACTACCGATATATAATTGGTTTAATGAGCTATTGAGATGTCCTCGAATCATGTTTTACCACTTGTCAATATTTAGGGGCTGAATTTAAAAAAATCTTTCTTTTGGTGGTGCCTGCACCCTAAGGGGGGAGGAAACCCTACATTTGCATATTTGTGCGTCCAGAAGTTTGGGCTGTGCATAGATGAGCCGATCAGTCACTAATTCGGAAACTTCATTTCCTACATAATACATAGCTGTAATTAGCACGTGATAGCAATTTATGTCACGAAAGTAAAGATTTTGTTTGGTTATAAATACATTATAAAGATAATATACATTTTTTAATTGAAGGCATATATCTCTTAGAGAAATTAACTACGCCAAAATATTTGGAAAATTCGGAATAATGTTATTTAGGTATGCGGCATCCAAATAAGAAAAACAAATAATTAAATGTATGTGAGAAATATTTTTTACGTGATAGATTTAAATACATGTTCCGTTTACTTTATTTCTCAATAAATATATAGAGTATAGGCTAAGGACGAGACGAGGTAGACTGCCAATATTGAGAAAAACTACTTTTCAATAACTATTTAAATAATCTACATGTAATTTGTGGTAACTCAGGTCACTCTACTGAAGTAAGGTAACGTCGGATCAAGATAGAACCACATGTGGTGTATCAGATACAACGGGACATCCTCGAGTAGCATATGAATATGCTGTTCACAGAAAAGTGGACACTTTTAATACCCTATTTAATTTTGATCTTATCAGCAATTTTTTAATTTTCCACCGCTTTTAAAAAAAAATATTATTATTTATGTAATAAACATACTGCATATATTTCACCGGAATTGAATTTCAATGTCTTAGGCAACAAATAAATGTATTTATTGGCTACTATTCAAAATGAGAAGGTTTCAAATAGTGCTCAAATTGCAGTGAATAGCCTATATTTGTTGCAGCGTAGTTAACATACAGATCTATTATTTTGCCAAGCTCTTCGTGACCGATGTACGTTGGATTTCATCACTTTAACATTAATTCCACGTTCGTTTGCATCTACCACAGTCTGTGCTTAAACAGGGGTGTAGCGACTGCCGAAAATCGACACGGTGGCACTTGCCCGTAACTCTGGAACGATCGAACTTACTCGTACCTTCAAATGGACTTCTTGTTTTGAGCTCTATTGTCCACATCATGGTTATTTACTACATAAATCAACGCCTATTGAAAATACAGTTATGTTAAATAAAGTTTATATTTGTATGATCAAGTCATTACCATTGAATATGTTAGTAAAATGTTGTTTTAGATAATCGGAATAAATGTGTGCTCGTGTTACTTAACGACAGCAGTCTGTGAGTGCGTGTTGGTAGTGCTGTCAACGGGACTGATGTTGGCAATACTGCGATCATGGTTGCTGCTGGTCAACAGCCAGCTCGCGAGAGCAGTACATCACGACGATTGATCGAGCGACTGCGGAGGCGAATTTAAGTTGTTCTCCTGGCCTTGTGAGCCAGCAGCGCAACGTTGCAGAATACCCACAGAGGCTAACACATTGAACATTTAAGCTTCGGGCAGGGGAACATACAAATATTTTCCATCGCCATGTTTCAATTCTAAGTAAACACAATGATGTTGCAACTATTTAAAGTCACATAGGATCAATCATTTAAACAAAACTAAATTTCGTTTTTTGGAGTGGAAAGGTTTTGGGCGATTCTTTAACAACGAGGTTTGGAGCTGTTAAGGGTGAAGCGAAGTGATTATGGAGCAATGTAGGAATGCAAGAGCAGGGGAAACGGAACATTCCCGATAATATCCGGCAACCGGTCGCTGTAGCAGCACGTCAATTCCCACATGCAACAATTCAGAGCGACCCTGCCATGAATCGAACCCATTTCGCCTTCTTTAAAGCCGATTGATCTAACCACTTCGTCACTACGATGCCGTTAAAGTTAGTTTCTTAAATTCGAATAACAAACACTGTAGATTTTATTCTGTTTTCGTGCTTCCAAAATCAATTGTCAGCTGCAAAATAAATGATATTATACAAATAACTATATACGTTGTGATTTTCAGCCACGTGCTGTAAAATGCTAAATATAACCAGTTTGGATACGACTTTCTAGCAACAGACAATAGTTTTTCGGTGCCAACTTCTTGCAGCTTACTTATAAATGCTTAACTTTTTTTTCATTTTGTAAATCCCGTTAAACTGNTTTTTCGGTGCCAACTTCTTGCAGCTTACTTATAAATGCTTAACTTTTTTTTCATTTTGTAAATCCCGTTAAACTGACCACAATACTCAATGAAATTCATTATTTGAACTTACTCAGGCTACCACGACTGCTACCTTCCCATTGGCAGATACAAGAAATGTGTTCGTTTAGATCTCTTATGTTGGATTCACACACTCTCAGGTGACGCCGACCAGATGTAGTGAGCTCAGCGAATTAAAGTATCACAGATCCTCACTTCACTAGAATGTCTGCGTTATCCCAGTACCCATCATTCCAATCTTTTCAGGATTGCCCATCCGCTGCCAGATAGTGAGTTTTCGGGCTTTTCAAAAATAGTTGCGCTATGACGATGTTGAATTTTCCAATAATACATATTTTGTTTAGTTTCCTTTAACACCTTTTTCATTATTTTGTTGTTTGTAACAATCATCANATTTTCCAATAATACATATTTTGTTTAGTTTCCTTTAACACCTTTGTCATTATTTTGTTGTTTGTAACAATCATCATATTTTCTTCACGTGATTTATTTACATCAAAGTTAAAACATCATCTACGATGACAGCCATGCTGTTTGCCTTGCAAACCATGGTTTTAAATGTAGGAAATGTCGGCGTTGCCAATACGGAAAAAGTTGAGATTCGTACACATTTGTTCTTCACGCCCCACATGGTTATCGCTGATNTGTCGGCGTTGCCAATACGGAAAAAGTTGAGATTCGTACACATTTGTTCTTCACGCCCCACATGGTTATCGCTGATAAAACGTTATGTTATTGGCTGTTAGTGCTCTCTACTCAGTCTTATTGACGTGATATGTGAGTGTGTGAATCCACCTTTACGCCTGGTAAACAACATTTATAATCCTCTAAACTATTCTGAGTTAAATTTAGTACTTTACTTCAAACTGAATTTTTATTGATTAAATCANACATTTATAATCCTCTAAACTATTCTGAGTTAAATTTAGTACTTTACTTCAAACTGAATTTTTATTGATTAAATCATAAGCTAAAAGTACAGGTCCCACATACAAAGTATTACAAATGAAACTTGAGATTTAATGAAGAAATGATAAAGACATATTTGAGAAAGTTATTGCTGTTTTGCAGAACATACACCAAATTCCCTAAAGCTTTTAAAATTTTATTTCTATGAATTTTTTTTCTATTTTTAAAGGACAAGTTACGTCCAACATTGTGGTCAGGGTCAAAATGCAGNTGAATTTTTTTTCTATTTTTAAAGGACAAGTTACGTCCAACATTGTGGTCAGGGTCAAAATGCAGTTTTTTCTCTTATATTAAAAGTTATTAGTTTTTCTACAAAGTTACCATGGTCATGGCANTTTTATTTCTATGAATTTTTTTTCTATTTTTAAAGGACAAGTTACGTCCAACATTGTGGTCAGGGTCAAAATGCATTTTTTTCTCTTATATTAAAAGTTATTAGTTTTTCTACAAAGTTACCATGGTCATGGCAAAGGTTACCACATCCAACATGATTATCTAAGTTAGTAATGTAATAAATTCCATGATTTTTAGAAATGTTTTCGTTTCGAATTTAGCAATTTTTTAAATTTTTTTTTTATTACTGGTTTCAATCAGTTCCACTGGGTGCAGGTTGTACCACCAACGGTAACCATTAAATTATTTACCTCAATGGTTTGCAATTTTTTTAATTTTAAAGATATAGATATCAAAGTGGCTGGGGTCAAGATCTACGTCCCTACATCAAACATGGCAAATNTTTTTTTAATTTTAAAGATATAGATATCAAAGTGGCTGGGGTCAAGATCTACGTCCCTACATCAAACATGGCAAATAGAAGTCAAAAATGTACACAAATATGGAAATGCGTAGCCGACGACCGCAAATTTTGCCTGTGTCGTCAACCACGATGGCAGGCTAATTTTGAATTCTACTTCTCCTATTCCTGCNCGACGACCGCAAATTTTGCCTGTGTCGTCAACCACGATGGCAGGCTAATTTTGAATTCTACTTCTCCTATTCCTGCGCTCGAACATACATTCCTTATCTACTTTGACATGTCTCAGTAAATAATTGTCCCAAAATACAGCATTATACCANCGACGACCGCAAATTTTGCCTGTGTCGTCAACCACGATGGCAGGCTAATTTTGAATTCTACTTCTCCTATTCCTGGGCTCGAACATACATTCCTTATCTACTTTGACATGTCTCAGTAAATAATTGTCCCAAAATACAGCATTATACCAAAAAACTTATCTTTATATAAGTCCGCACCTGTGTGTTTTTATCACGTACAACGTATTTAAAAAATCGTGAAAATGGTAAAAACGATTGCATGTTTACAGCTTGCAAGCGCAGTTCACTTTATAGATATGAGAAAAGTAAAACTGTATAGTCATAGTTACAGCTGTGGGTTATACATCCTGTGTAATATAGTCCCACTGTTACATATCAGATTTGCACAGTAGCGTGACGTTGGAGGCACTGCACGCTGCGCTGGTTCAACGCGTTGCGCATAGGAGCGATGGCGCACTGGGCACGCGTGTTATTGTCGCCCGTATCGCTGTGCTTCAATAAAAAAATCTCGGGCCCTTACACTACGGATGAATCACTCTGAAGTTAGCATGAAATGGACTTCTTGTTTTGAGCTCTATTGTCCACATCATGGTTATTTACTACATAAATCAACGCCTATTGAAAATACATTTATGTTAAATAAAGTTTATATTTGTATGATCAAGTCATTACCATTGAATATGTTAGTAAAATGTTGTTTTAGATAATCGGAACAAATGTGTGCTCCTGTTACTTAACGACAGCAGTCTGTGAGTGCGTGTTGGTAGTGCTGTCAACGGGACTGATGTTGGCAATACTGCGATCATGGTTGCTGCTGGTCAACAGCCAGCTCGCGAGAGCAGTACATCACGACGATTGATCGAGCGACTGCGGAGGCGAATTTAAGTTGTTCTCCTGGCCTTGTGAGCCAGCAGCGCAACGTTGCAGAATACCCACAGAGGCTAACACATTGAACATTTAAGCTTCGGGCAGGGGAACATACAAATATTTTCCATCGCCATGTTTCAATTCTAAGTAAACACAATGATGTTGCAACTATTTAAAGTCACATAGGATCAATCATTTAAACAAAACTAAATTTCGTTTTTTGGAGTGGAAAGGTTTTGGGCGATTCTTTAACAACGAGGTTTGGAGCTGTTAAGGGTGAAGCGAAGTGATTATGGAGCAATGCAGGAATGCAAGAGCAGGGGAAACGGAACATTCCCGATAATATCCCCGTTGGCCAGCGACATCGTCGTGCACAATTCCCACATGCAACAATCCAGAGCGACCCTGCCATGAATCGAACCCATTTCGCTTTGTTTAAAGCCGATTGATCTAACCACTTCGTCACTACGATGCCGTTAAAGTTAGTTTCTTAAATTCAAATAACAAACACTGTAGATTTTATTCTGTTTTCGTGCTTCCAAAATCAATTGTCAGCTGCAAAATAAATTATATTATACAAATAACTATATATGNAAATTCGAATAACAAACACTGTAGATTTTATTCTGTTTTCGTGCTTCCAAAATCAATTGTCAGCTGCAAAATAAATGATATTATACAAATAACTATATACGTTGTGATTTTCAGCCACGTGCTGTAAAATGCTTTTATATTGGTCAAACCTATGCTGAAAGATCGTTGTCTGTTAAGTTTTTCGGTGCCAACTTCTTGCAGCTTACTTCTAAATGCTTAACTTTTTTTTCATTTTGTAAATCCCGTTAAACTGACCACAATACTCAATGAAATTCATTATTTGAACTTACTCAGGCTACCACAACTGCTACCTTCCCATTGGCAGATACAAGAAATGTGTTCGTTTAGATCTCTTATGTTGGATTCACACACTCTCAGTTGACGCCGACCAGATGTAGTGAGCTCAGCGAATTAAAGTATCACAGATCCACACTTCACTAGAATGTCTGCGTTATCCCAGTACCCATCATTCCAATCTTTACAGGATTGCCCATCCGCTGCCAGATAGTGAGTTTTAGGGCTTTTCAAAAATAGTTGCGCTATGACGATGTTGAATTTTCCAATAATACATATTTTGTTTAGTTTCCTTTAACACCTTTTTCATTATTTTGTTGTTTGTAACAATCATCATATTTTCTTCACGTGATTTATTTACATCAAAGTTAAAACATCATCTACGATGACAGCCATGCTGTTTGCCTTGCAAACCATGGTTTTAAATGTAGGAAATGTCGGCGTTGCCAATACGGAAAAAGTTGAGATTCGTACACATTTGTTCTTCACGCCCCACATGGTTATCGCTGAAGACAGATAAAACGTTATGTTATTGGCTGTTAGTGCTCTCTACTCAGTCTTATTGACGTGATCTGTGAGTGTGTGAATCCACCTTTACTCCTGGTATACGACATTTATAATCCTCTAAACTATTCTGAGTTAAATTTAGTACTTTACTTCAAACTGAATTTTTATTGATTAAATCCTAAGCTAAAAGTACAGGTCCCACATACAAAGTATTACAAATAAAACTTGAGATTTAATGAAAAAATGATAAAGACATATTTTAGAAGGTTATTGCTGTTTTGCAGCACATACACCAAATTCCCTAAAGCTTTGAAAATTTTATTTCTATGAATTTTTTTTCTATTTTTAAAGGACAAGTTACGTCCAACATTGTCGTCAGGGTCAAAATGCAGTTTTTTCTCTTATATTAAAAGTTATTAGTTTTTCTACAAAGTTACCATGGTCATGGCAAAGGTTACCACATCCAACATGATTATCTCAGTTAGTAATGTAATAAATTCCATGATTTTTAGAAATTTTTTCGTTTCGAATTTTGCAATTTTTTAAATTTTTTTTTTATTTCTGGTTTCAATGTCAAGGTGACCCACGTCCAACATGGTGGTTGCCATTGGTAATTTAAATTTACCTCAATGGTTTGNATGATTATCTAAGTTAGTAATGTAATAAATTCCATGATTTTTAGAAATTTTTTCGTTTCGAATTTAGCAATTTTTAAAATTTTTTTTTTATTACTGGTTTCAATGTCAAGGTGACCCACGTCCAACATGGTGGTTGCCATTGGTAATTTAA
>NQII01010834.1:2984-35218 GCA_002778355.1 Clitarchus hookeri
CAAACATATTTTACGTGTATTAGGTCCAACAGATACGGCTGTTGTAACGGCCAAGAAATTAATGTTTTAAAGATACTTACTGTATTTTTATAAAGAATGTACAAAAAATTTCTCAGGAAAATGTAAAAATAAAAATTATATAGCGTAGGGTGATTATGGGACGTGTATGACCCAAATCACCAGAATATGAACCAATTTACCATGATATGAACATATTAACCAGTATGTGAACAGATTAACCAGGATATGAACGTAGTTACCAGGATATGAACATATTTATCATGACGTGAACATATTTACCAGGACATGAACATATTGATCAGGACATTGCCATATTGATCACTATAAGTACATATCTACTAGGATATGGGCATCAGGAAATGCCGAGAAGACATGCAGTGCAGTGGAGTGGCGGAGCTTACCTCGTAGTAGGCGAGGTATCCCTTCTCTCTGGTGGCGTCACCCTGCTCGCCTGGGCCGTCGGCGGGCGCCCCGATGTCCGTGGCGTCGGGGTTGAACAGCGTGTAGGAGCGTCCGTAGGTCGGGATGCCGACCACCAGCTTGTCTCTGTCCGCGCCGAGCTCGATCAGGTGCTTCACCGTGTAGTCCTGCACGCAAACACACACGCCACGTCCTCCGTCACCAACTCCACCTGGCCCTCCACATTACCCGTCACACTGCGATCTCACACGTCTCCCTATGCTCACGGAGATACTTGCCGACATTTACAGTTGTGCTGGTCGTTGTCGCGTTTTAGGGAAGACAGTACAATCCTGGTTCGTGTCGTAGTTTCGCTTGAGTCCAAATAGTACGTTTTAAGATACGGATATACAGGATGATTCTAAAATTATGGGACAAGCATTGAGGGGTGGTAGAGCTCACTAAAACAAACAATTATTGTATAGTAATATATGGGCGGGAGTGACGCGTTGAGGCACAAACACAAAACATAACACATTAACGGAAACATAAAATGTTCATTAGCAGCATTAGCAGCATTTTGTAAAATGTCCCGTTTAGAAAAAGCAACGCATGCGTAATTTTAATAAGAGTTCTGAAGAATTTCTTTACCGGCGCTTTTCCTTAACATGGCAGATTTTTTTTTTCTTTTTTTTTTTAACAGTGTGCGCTTGCTGTTTTCCCTTTTATGTCCGCAGTCTGCTGCACTGTAGCTGCTTCACGCAATTTTGTATACTCAGTGTGTCCGTGTGATTAGCGCACCGGCCTCCAACCACGACGGCCCGGGTTCGCTTACCGGTGGAGTCTCAGCTACATTTCCGCTTATGGTAAACGTCTTAGGCGTAGCCGCGGGGTGCTCCCATTTACCTTGCCATTACATTCCTTCGCTGCTCCATCCCACGAACTCATTGGCTGAGAGTCGTGGCGTACTCCTTTAATCCAGTAACTTGGAGGCCGGGGTTGGTGAATGGTTTGAGGCTAGGAGTACTTCCCCTACCCCCAAAAAGTGCCTCATGTCCACAAACAAAGAGAGTGATGACGATGATGACGATGATGAATTCACAAAGGATGTTCTAGAACTTCCGCGTACCGACCTCGTGCCAACAAACCCTGGCGAAAGCCAACAATGGCGAAAGCCGCAAATCCATCACCAAGTGAGTGTTGTTATGATGGGCACTGGCGTGAACCTGCCTTTAAAACGACATACTATCTAAACGCACCGTAGATAGATGCCGCAGTATTCAGGGCAGTTTGCGAACACCCGCGGCGAGAGAATGCCAACACGACGCTAGCCCTGAAGACACATCAACACGGGCCTACGGCGAACAAAACAAGCTCTCAGCAGTTTCTCCACGAGGTGGAAGGTAAACCACGACAAGTTTATAATACATAATCGTTAATAAAAGCAGATCGCACCCGGACAAGCTGCCTGTCTGCAGCCAGCCACCGAGACGAGAAGATGCTACTCTGGACGTGGCGCCATCGTGCACGACAGCCGTTTCCGTGATGACGACCAGCCTACGGCGACTACTCAACAGGTGGGCGAGCAGATATGTACATTCATACAAAATACATGTGTGGCACTAATCTAACGTAATATCCCTCTGCGCGTTACAGTAAATTTAATTGTATAAAATGGTTTACATCCAGTTATAACTCTGAATATAACCGTTTCTTACTTTGTTTGAATCTTGCGCGTTGTGATTAACTAACTCACAATCTAAAATAATACTAAATGTATGGTTTGTAAATATAGCATTTATTAACAGCATTTCAAAAACTTCCCTTTCCAATACTGCGTGTTTTTTCAATACGAACGCTGAACAGGGCATCCACAGTAACGTTGACAGCGAATAAATGAAAAGTATTTCTATACCTTCGTGCTTTATTTGTGCGTGATTTTAAATTGGCGGTAAACGTTTCTGAAATTTTCGTAGTGTTATTTGATGGACGCATCGATAGTATAGTCCACTCGCGGTAACATCAGAATTTTCTGAAGGCCTGCTAAAGTTTTATTTCCAGCATATTTTTCCGCCTCATACAAATAAAGCTGAGAAAATTACATTAGAGGGACAACACACCACATTCGTGCGCACTCAGTGTAATACCATGTTGCATTGTTTCTTACTAGGCATTACCAACACAGATATTTTATCTCCGTCTTTATTCATATTAGTTACAAGTTAAATATTATAATATATATTTTTTTATATATATAATATAAGTATAAGTTAAATTTAACCAAAAACAAGGGAATTTAATGTTAACGCTTGTATAAAACGCTTGCCACACATGACGCATTTATGAGGCAACCAAAAATTACATACATGGGTTATTTTTTAAAGTTTTTATTAAAAAAGTGTGGAGAAACCGCGAATAGACTATATATGATGATCTCGGTTAATTTTCACTTTCGAAAGCCGTGCTGAGGATCTACTTTTCTACTCATGGTGTATCATTCTGCCATACGTAAAGTTAAAATTTCCGTGGACCCTCTGAATTTATTCATTAGCAATCCAAATGAAACCGTGAGATTTCTAGGATAATAAATGTGTATCTAACAGACAGTTTTATGCTCTCATGTTTGTAAAACAAAAAACACTGACATAATTAGCTGTGAATTTAATTTTTACGCTCGCAATAGGCTATAACGTCAAGTATTACAACTATTTTCATTAGTTGATTTTTTCAAAGGTTGATTAAAAAAGTTTTCACTTTATCATTTATAGACAACATTTACTTATATGCCTATCCTTACACTTATGTGCATACAACAAACCGAAACTATGTTATCAATTCGGTGTCCACATATTTCAACACGGTACTTTTAATCTGACGTTAAGACTTGGTACTATTTTCTCGGTCTCGCTACCAATTTCTATTGGAGCATGAAACTAAGCAATTCGGAGCAGGGACTCTTTTCGAAAGGTTTATTTTTAAAGGGCTCGCCTAACAGAAAACTAGAAATTATGTCAGTGGCAATGACGTGAAGGATACACAATAAAAAACACTGCATAGCTTTCATTAGTATCCAATATGACTTCCACCAACATAGTATTATTTTTCTTCGTCTCACAACTTTAAACGGCCGTCTTCGCTCAGTTGCCACGCTCACGGGGCAAGGTAGCCAACCCGACGAGTAAGAGGTCGCGGAATTTGAGAGACGAGTCGACGAGCCCATGACAGTAAATAAGTACCGTCACATCTGACGTGTCTATTCACTTAGGCTCCGTCCACAGCTGAGAAAGCAGAAGCAAACACGAGCGAAGCAGCAGCAACGAACCTAGCATTATCACGGGTGTAAACGGTATGCGAGCGAAAACCAGCACCCTTCGTCCGTGTTCGTTCAATTTCGGCCCCCGGGGGCCGCGGTGGCTGAGCGATTAGACTGCTCGGAGATCCCTATACCTACACTGATGTTCAAGTTAATTAAAAAATTCGATTCTAATGTAAAAATTGCCAACAACTTATACGTACACGCGAATAAGTAATTGATTTATTGTTCAATGTAGGCACGTGTCTTTAAAAACAAATATAATAATGTATATGTAGAGAGAATGCAGAGAGAGTAGTTAAGTTTTCACGTATCGTCGACAGCAAGGTCATTAGGAACGGAGCAAGTAGCTCAGAGCAGCAGGCCATAGACTATAGAAAGACCCCCTCCCCCCACTTCCAAAAACTCCCTTTGAGTCGGTGTAGTGGTTAGACTACTCGCCTCCCACCTAGGCGAACCGGGTTCGATTCCCAGCGGATTGCTCCTGAATTTTCGCATGTGGGAATCGTGCCGGACGATGCCGCTGGTCGGCGGGTTTTCTCAGGTATCTCCCGTTTCCCCCACCCTTTCATTCCGGCGCTGCTACATACTCGCCTCGCTTCACCCTCGTCGGCTGTTAATACCTCAATGTTAAGAGCCACCCAATTCTCTTCACTCTCTTTTGATTCAAGTATGAGATGTGCCCTTCACGCACTCTCGGGTATGCGGGTACAAACTATGCACACACACGCTCCGATAAGCTCTCTGTGTACACGCGCGTGCAGTTGTAGGCGCGAGTACTCACGATGCACAGCTGGGTGTCGAAGTTGTACTCGTTATCCTCCTCCATTGGGTACAGCGGCGAGTGGTGGTTCACCGAGGGCTCGAAGGCCGAGTGGTAATCGTAGCTGAGTATATTCATAAAGTCCAGGTACCTGAGCAAACACAAGTCTCCCTTCACACTTCCACAACACACCACTTTCATGAACATTACGTAATATATGTACGACTTATATTTAATTCACCAGTACAAATAATACTTTAACAGGTTGAGAGTGGTAGTATATAGTAATTTCATTGAGCATTAAGAGAATATATTTTATTTTGTTTAAGTTATTATTTTTTCAAGTCTCATAACATTATATTTTATTGGCGGGAAACTGGTTTGCTGTTAGGTAACAATAAAAATGCACAAAATATGCAAATACGGACATGCATTCATTTGTAAATATAATTTGCTGTCGCCATATTTCCATCAGAACATCCAATTATGTTGAATGAAGTGACAAAATGCCGGTTAGGTCTTCGTTAGGTTTGGTTNCCATATTTCCATCAGAACATCCAATTATGTTGAATGAAGTGACAAAATGCCGGTTAGGTCTTCGTTAGGTTTGGTCTACGTAACAAGTGAATGCAAAGAAAATATATCTATATGTTTTTGTGTGTTGGAACAAAGGGTTATCAAGTGAGTAACTGTAAGTTGTCAATACAGAAGACTTGTTTCTTTTTTGTGCGCGATAAGCGCTTACATTATAAGTGTTATTTTATAATTTTCCACTTAAACACACTTAAATGACCCCACTTATAAACATGCACTGGCGACCAATTTATCTACAACAAGTTTACCAGCATCTCCCTCACCTTTCCGTCGCTGACACACTTTATTTGAAAGAAAAAAAAGGCAAGAGGTAGTCCCACATTTCAGAAATTTAGATTATAAAGATTTTCAAAACTTTACAAACATAACTGTCCTACGGACACTTAGAAAAATTAGTCAAATGAATGAATACAAGTTTGTTGAGAATTCTGTATATTGCCGTAAGAGGGTAATGTGAATAATGAAAAACCGAAGGGATAAAATTGACCTTTCAAATTTAACAAGAAAATTAATTTTTGAAGACNGGTAATGTGAATAATGAAAAACAGAAGGGATAAAATTGACCTTTCAAATTTAACAAGAAAATTAATTTTTGAAGACAAATTTTGCAATTCTGTTTCTGGGGATTTTCATTAATGTTAAAAGTTTTTTTTTTTTATAAAAGAACATGAGTTAACTGACGTGTAGTGCGCATATGGGTGTTGTGTAAGCGTGTTAGTGTGTTAGTTTGCGTGCGCAGCGCCGCGTGGTAGATTTGCCGGGGGTGTAACGCGAGGGGGAGGGGAATTACATGACTCACTGTGTTTTCACGAAAAATGATCTAATTATCCCGGTTAAAGTAATCTCAGTTTATGTTAGTTTACTGTGTAAGCAGAACCTCGCCCAAAGTTCCTGTTATAGTGTTTGGTGGGAGGAGGGAAGCTATAACAAAAATTATTTTTAAATAATTTCACTTTTGATTTCATTTTAACATGACGTGCTGAGTAACACTAGCTAAATATTAAGCAGTCATGTAAACGTCGTCCAGTGATGGTGATTCAGGCCTTTCAGTCACAGGTAAGTGCATAGCTGTAGGCCTTGAAACTAACAAATTTTTTTGTTCGGAAATGTACTGCCATCGGGATGAGGTTCTGTCATCTGCCGGGATCTATAAAAATTGTGTTTATTCTTCGTATAACCGGCGGCAGCTGATATTGTGAGACCGTGGGCAGAACGTCCAGTCTCAACAGCGAACGATAGCCTACCTCGATGAGTCGATCCCTCCCAAGCGTGATGGATCGACTCATTTCGCCGTGTAGAGCGAAAAATCATTAGAGACACTTTCTATGCGACGTCCACAGATACAGGACTATGAGACTGAAAGGGTCGATCACGCCATCTGTAAACACGTTCACACTTTCCGTAAACTGATATTTGTGTGGCTGACCTGTTGAGTTTGGGCACGTCGTATCCCTTGTCGATGTACNGCAGTTTCTCCACGAGGTGGAAGGTAAACCACGACAAGTTTATAATACATAATCGTTAATAAAAGCAGATCGCACCCGGACAAGCTGCCTGTCTGCAGCCAGCCACCGAGACGAGAAGATGCTACTCTGGACGTGGCGCCATCGTGCACGACAGCCGTTTCCGTGATGACGACCAGCCTACGGCGACTACTCAACAGGTGGGCGAGCAGATATGTACATTCATACAAAATACATGTGTGGCACTAATCTAACGTAATATCCCTCTGCGCGTTACAGTAAATTTAATTGTATAAAATGGTTTACATCCAGTTATAACTCTGAATATAACCGTTTCTTACTTTGTTTGAATCTTGCGCGTTGTGATTAACTAACTCACAATCTAAAATAATACTAAATGTATGGTTTGTAAATATAGCATTTATTAACAGCATTTCAAAAACTTCCCTTTCCAATACTGCGTGTTTTTTCAATACGAACGCTGAACAGGGCATCCACAGTAACGTTGACAGCGAATAAATGAAAAGTATTTCTATACCTTCGTGCTTTATTTGTGCGTGATTTTAAATTGGCGGTAAACGTTTCTGAAATTTTCGTAGTGTTATTTGATGGACGCATCGATAGTATAGTCCACTCGCGGTAACATCAGAATTTTCTGAAGGCCTGCTAAAGTTTTATTTCCAGCATATTTTTCCGCCTCATACAAATAAAGCTGAGAAAATTACATTAGAGGGACAACACACCACATTCGTGCGCACTCAGTTTAATACCATGTTGCATTGTTTCTTACTAGGCATTACCAACACAGATATTTTATCTCCGTCTTTATTCATATTAGTTACAAGTTAAATATTATAATATATATTTTTTTATATATATAATATAAGTATAAGTTAAATTTAACCAAAAACAAGGGAATTTAATGTTAACGCTTGTATAAAACGCTTGCCACACATGACGCATTTATGAGGCAACCAAAAATTACATACATGGGTTATTTTTTAAAGTTTTTATTAAAAAAGTGTGGAGAAACCGCGAATAGACTATATATGATGATCTCGGTTAATTTTCACTTTCGAAAGCCGTGCTGAGGATCTACTTTTCTACTCATGGTGTATCATTCTGCCATACGTAAAGTTAAAATTTCCGTGGACCCTCTGAATTTATTCATTAGCAATCCAAATGAAACCGTGAGATTTCTAGGATAATAAATGTGTATCTAACAGACAGTTTTATGCTCTCATGTTTGTAAAACAAAAAACACTGACATAATTAGCTGTGAATTTAATTTTTACGCTCGCAATAGGCTATAACGTCAAGTATTACAACTATTTTCATTAGTTGATTTTTTCAAAGGTTGATTAAAAAAGTTTTCACTTTATCATTTATAGACAACATTTACTTATATGCCTATCCTTACACTTATGTGCATACAACAAACCGAAACTATGTTATCAATTCGGTGTCCACATATTTCAACACGGTACTTTTAATCTGACGTTAAGACTTGGTACTATTTTCTCGGTCTCGCTACCAATTTCTATTGGAGCATGAAACTAAGCAATTCGGAGCAGGGACTCTTTTCGAAAGGTTTATTTTTAAAGGGCTCGCCTAACAGAAAACTAGAAATTATGTCAGTGGCAATGACGTGAAGGATACACAATAAAAAACACTGCATAGCTTTCATTAGTATCCAATATGACTTCCACCAACATAGTATTATTTTTCTTCGTCTCACAACTTTAAACGGCCGTCTTCGCTCAGTTGCCACGCTCACGGGGCAAGGTAGCCAACCCGACGAGTAAGAGGTCGCGGAATTTGAGAGACGAGTCGACGAGCCCATGACAGTAAATAAGTACCGTCACATCTGACGTGTCTATTCACTTAGGCTCCGTCCACAGCTGAGAAAGCAGAAGCAAACACGAGCGAAGCAGCAGCAACGAACCTAGCATTATCACGGGTGTAAACGGTATGCGAGCGAAAACCAGCACCCTTCGTCCGTGTTCGTTCAATTTCGGCCCCCGGGGGCCGCGGTGGCTGAGCGATTAGACTGCTCGGAGATCCCTATACCTACACTGATGTTCAAGTTAATTAAAAAATTCGATTCTAATGTAAAAATTGCCAACAACTTATACGTACACGCGAATAAGTAATTGGTTTATTGTTCAATGTAGGCACGTGTCTTTAAAAACAAATATAATAATGTATATGTATAGAGAATGCAGAGAGAGTAGTTAAGTTTTCACGTATCGTCGACAGCAAGGTCATTAGGAACGGAGAAAGTAGCTCAAAGCAGCAGGCCATAGACTATAGAAAGACCCCCTCCCCCCCCACTTCCAAAAACTCCCTTTGAGTCGGTGTAGTGGTTAGACTACTCGCCTCCCACCTAGGCGAACCGGGTTCGATTCCCAGCGGATCGCTCCTGAATTTTCGCATGTGGGAATCGTGCCGGACGATGCCGCTGGTCGGCGGGTTTTCTCAGGGATCTCCCGTTACCCCCACCCTTTCATTCCGGCGCTGCTACATACTCGCCTCGCTTCACCCTCGTCGGCTGTCAATACCTCAATGTTAAGAGCCACCCAATTCTCTTCACTCTCTTTTAATTCAAGTATGAGCTGTGCCCTTCACGCACTCTCGGGTATGCGGGTACAAACTACGCACACACACGCTCCGATAAGCTCTCTGTGTACACGCGCGTGCAGTTGTAGGCGCGAGTACTCACGATGCACAGCTGGGTGTCGAAGTTGTACTCGTTATCCTCCTCCATTGGGTACAGCGGCGAGTGGTGGTTCACCGAGGGCTCGAAGGCCGAGTGGTAATCGTAGCTGAGTATATTCATAAAGTCCAGGTACCTGAGCAAACACAAGTCTCCCTTCACACTTCCACAACACACCACTTTCATGAACATTACGTAATATATGTACGACTTATATTTAATTCACCAGTACAAATAATACTTTAACAGGTTGAGAGTGGTAGTATATAGTAATTTCATTGAGCATTAAGAGAATATATTTTATTTTGTTTAAGTTATTATTTTTTCAAGTCTCATAACATTATATTTTATTGGCGGGAAACTGGTTTGCTGTTAGGTAACAATAAAAATACACAAAATATGCAAATACGAACATGCATTCATTTGTAAATATAATTTGCTGTCGCCATATTTCCATCAGAACATCCAATTATGTTGAATGAAGTGACAAAATGCCGGTTAGGTCTTCGTTAGGTTTGGTTTACGTAACAAGTGAATGCAAAGAAAATATATCTATATGTTTTTGTGTGTTGGAACAAAGGGTTATCAAGTGAGTAACTGTAAGTTGTCAATACAGAAGACTTGTTTCTTTTTTGTGCGCGATAAGCGCTTACATTATAAGTGTTATTTTATAATTTTCCACTTAAACACACTTAAATGACCCCACTTATAAACATGCACTGGCGACCAATTTATCTACAACAAGTTTACCAGCATCTCCCTCACCTTTCCGTCGCTGACACACTTTATTTGAAAGAAAAAAAAGGCAAGAGGTAGTCCCACATTTCAGAAATTTAGATTATAAAGATTTTCAAAACTTTACAAACATAACTGTCCTACGGACACTTAGAAAAATTAGTCAAATGAATGAATACAAGTTTGTTGAGAATTCTGTATATTGCCGTAAGAGGGTAATGTGAATAATGAAAAACCGAAGGGATAAAATTGACCTTTCAAATTTAACAAGAAAATTAATTTTTGAAGACAAATTTTGCAATTCTGTTTCTGGGGATTTTCATTAATGTTAAAAGTTTTTTTTTTTATAAAAGAACATGAGTTAACTGACGTGTAGTGCGCATATGGGTGTTGTGTAAGCGTGTTAGTTTGCGTGCGCACCGCCGCGTGGTAGATTTGCCGGGGGTGGAACACAAGGGGAGGGGAATTACATGATTCACTGTGTTTTCACGAAAAATGATCTAATTATCCCGGTTAAAGTAATCTCAGTTTATGTTAGTTTACTGTGTAAGCAGAACCTCGCCCAAAGTTCCTGTTATAGTGTTTGGTGGGAGGAGGGAAGCTATAACAAAAATTATTTTTAAATAATTTCACTTTTGATTTCATTTTAACATGACGTGCTGAGTAACACTAGCTAAATATTAAGCAGTCATGTAAACGTCGTCCAGGGATGGTGATTCAGGCCTTTCAGTCACAGGTAAGTGCATATCTGTAGGCCTTGACACTAACAAATTTTTTTGTTCGGAAATGCACTGCCATCGGGATGAGGTTCTGTCATCTGCCGGGATCTATAAAAATTGTGTTTATTCTTCGTATAACCGGCGGCAGCTGATATTGTGAGACCGCGGGCGGAACGTCCAGTCTCAACAGCGAACGATAGCATACCTCGATGAGTCGATCCCTCCGAAGCGTGATGGATCGACTCATTTCGCCGTGTAGAGCGAAAAACCATTAGAGACACTTTCTATGCGACGTCCACAGATACAGAACTATGCGACTGAAAGGGTCGATCACGCCATCTGTAAACACATTCACACTTTCCGTAAACTGATATTTGTGTGGCTGACCTGTTGAGTTTGGGCACGTCGTATCCCTTGTCGATGTACTCGATGCCAGCGGGAACTGCCATCGTGAGCAACAGGCGAGGTCGCCTCGTCTTCGAGTGCTCTCTGTCGAACTCCTCCCTCAGTTCCTGTCGACAAGCATCGTCAACATGTTGAGGACCTTCAACTTGCTACAATTATTTCACACATTTTTAGCATGTCACGTACTTGATTTTATTACATTTTGAAAAAAAAAAAACAGTACGAGTAAAGTATGCCGATTGAGGATATTGACTTTTCAAAGGAGAATTGAACGAGTTACGTGAAATGTATATCTTTATTCCTGCAGACCTCAAAATGGAATAAAATAAATACGATGTGTTTGTTGTCGCTCAAAATAATTGCTAATGTTATCAGAGCACGATGAAGAACATTTCTTGGAAATCTGTTATTCTGTTCGCCCGTATTTAGATTTTAACTTAGTGATACAATTTAAAGTAAGAGTAGTTATAAGTTAAAACGTTACTGCATGTGAACCAAGTGCCTGATTACAAAAAAAAACTGCGACATACTTTTCACGTGACTTCTAACAACTTTTAGAATTTTTTACGAATGAAAATTTTACGTTCAATTACTCATATTTGTGTTTTAAAAAAATTAATATTTNTTGCGTTTTAAAAAAATTAATGTTTTTAAACGATTTTACGTTGCTATGAAGGAACCGTCGATAACATGTCATGAATCTATAAAATATTCTCAAAATCTTGAAAAATTATTTTGTCTCTTGACAACCTTTAGGGTAGAAAGGAGAGTGGCATCCGACTATACTGTATACACAACTCATTAAAAAGTATCACACAAAAAACCAAAATTGTCGAAGGGAAACAAGAATGTATACATTTTGTAACTTCGTCAAATATTTTGCAGGAATAAACGTATTTTATAGTAGAAATAAAAATTAAAAATAATTTAAAATAACAATTTTAACATTTATTTTTATTTCTATACTGGATACATTAGGAACCACATTTTGCAACCAAAACATTTAATCGTTCAATACTATCATAATAATTACTTTGATTGTATGCAATATAAAATTCGTAATTTGCTTCCAAACATTTTTGATAATTAATTTTAAGCACATTCATTTCAGTGACAAAAGTTATTATTAACATTACTAAAATGAAAGTACATAAAATTTATTACTGAAAATATGTCTTAACATTAGGACGAACATTTTTTTACATAGGACTACAGTTAATAAATTCTTAAACTTACTGGCCCTCAGAGTGTAGGCAGTCACGCATCTTGGCTTCCACAAACTTATAAACTGTATAACCGTAGTATTATAATGATCGCTCTATTTGACGAAGATTTTCTTGCAAAATGTGCTCTCCATAAATACAAAATAAAAATATGATTACATTTTTATAAAAAAATAATAATTTTATAACGGAAATGTTTTAATGATTTAAATAAATACACTCTAACAAAATATTTTACAGTGTTGCAAAATATAAGCACACTTTCTCATATTTAATATTTTTCATTTGCTGTTACGTGCACGTCGACAACTCTAGTCAGTTTTACAGACCGGAAAAGGGTAGGAAATTGGAAGGTTGTACATTGAGGAACTGCATGCACTGGAGTACGGGTGGGGAAACCACATTGGAATGAAAAGCACCCCCAGCGCAACTTGCCGGGATCGAGAGCACGACCTCCCGAATGAGAGTCAGTAACACTACTGCACGAGCAAACGTAAATCGTACTTTTTCTGACAATGTATGTTCGTAGCGTGTGTACTAATTTCCAGTAAGTTTTGGACTCGTTGTTGCGTAGTCAGGGTCAGTCCTCGAGAGTGTGTACACGGGACGAAGAGTCATCTAGCGGGCACGGCTCTTGGAAAGTTCCCGCCACTTTACCCACAGGCCGTTCACGGTAAAGTGAGCACTTTTGAGACCTCAGTCACTTTTGCCTTTCAGCTATATTTACTGTCATACTTATTATGGAGCGTTGAGGGTAAAAGTTTAGTGCGCAACGGGAGTTGCGCGCGCACAGTGTAACGAAATTCGACAGTGAACGTGGTAGGGGTATGATGCCATGGAAATGCACAATGTTCTGAGATTGTTTATTGGCTGCTTAGCGACGTATTGTAATGCATGCGGCACTACTTTATTTCTTGTTTGCTGCAAATTTTTGAAGTTATGCTTCTTTTGGCGCGTTGAGGGTAAAAGTTTAGTGTGCAACGGAAGTTGTCTTTCTTCGGTCATTTTATCGTTTTCCTACTTACATGTATTATTTGCATACGTAATAAAATTTTATTTTAGTAACGCCAAAGAATTATAACTTCTAACGCGCATACATAAGTATACTCACGCACGTCTTTTTTTTTCCTTTAACCACCTTTTTAAATAAATATTACCGTGTTAGTAATAAACGCAGTGTCTAAATGCTAAAACGAATTGTATTCGTTGACTACTATTCCAAATGAGAGAGTATTCGAAAGTGTTCACTTTACAGTGAATGGCATATACTTTAGGGGATTGCTCGCTTGTGTTTGGACGCAAACATCAGTTGTTCCGTATTGTCGACCTACTCGCACGCGTTCGCACAGCAGCTGCAGTCACGACCGACAGGGAACGAGCCCTGCACGGACGCACGCGAGCAGCCAGTAAGGGCGGGATTACGATCACTTCACGTTTCACGTAACACTTCGCAAACAACACGTTCACGCAAGCCGGATACTCCTTGTCTAACGTGTTTCAACGGGACCTATTACTATCGCAAAGAAAATCTTGTCAATATCAAACTTTTGCGTGATACGAGAGATACATGAATTTGCACCACGTGATCTTGCTGGCAAATCGCAATATAAACGATGTTGAGGTATTGTTGTTTTTCACTATTTTTTTTTCCTGTCATTTGATCACACATTATTTAACGTACGGTGTAAACATTTTCTCCCGGAAAAGAAGACGAAAGTTAGGCTGGGATTATTTTACTTGTCAACTCGTTAAAATGTAGGGAAATTTACATTGCTGCAGTTTATTAATCATACTTCTCAGAAATATAAAAACTCTTGTACGAAATGCAGAATGTTTACCATCAAGTTTGCAACTTTATTACTTAACGAATAAATTAAGTTTTCTCGAGTAGATCAAATTGTATTATATGTATATGATTTATTCACATACACACAAAATCATGTCTGTATCTCCCAGGTAATTTTCGTTCTTAAGATTATAGACGTCTAGTTGTTTAAAAATTTCACGTAAATCACGAAAGCCAGCCTTCGCAATCTGTTTTTACCACATCAAATTTCCAACATAAATACGCCTATGTAACTTGAATTTTAGATGTTTTCTACCTGAAAAGCGACAAATATTTTTTCTCCGGCGTTTTTGTTTCAGCATACGAAGTAAACGTGCTCACGAGAAGCATTGTAATATAGCACCCAGGAAAAGTGTAACGTGATGCGAATAACCGAGGAACGCAAAGTCATCGTAATCCCGACCTACCCGAGCAACTGGCCGAGTGTGTTGATAGACATTCCAACGCACTGCGGAGCATGCACTCGAGAACAGCTACGAGTGTAGACACACATTCGCAGCACCAAGGTCACGGGTTTAGAATAACTTGGAATGGTGTTNGTTGAGTATAAAAGAATACCCCAACTTTGAAGATCTATAATATCAACAACAAACAACCTACAACCTGGATTAACCAGTCAAATGAACCGTGGGACCGTGAAGTTTGTTTACCATACGTTCATAAATGTTCAATGTGACCACCACGAGCGGCCCGAACTACATCTACGCTATAATCAAACTCGCACCGCTCTTGTCAGCATGTCCGGTGTTACGGTTTGGATGGCGTTCTTATCTCTCGGTATAAGGTGGTGAGGGGGTAGCGAGCTCGCATTCGACACGTCACGTCAATGTGAAGGTGATAGTCTGATGTTTCCTTGATGGTGCGCCACCCCATTGGCACCTAGCTGTTCGCGGATTCCTGAACGAGACGTTGCCGCAACGCTGGATTGGTCGAGGAGCAGCTGGTGACCAGGCTCTTCATCGCTGGCCCCCAAGAAGCCCGGATCTTAACCCATGCGATTTTTTTCTATGGGGGTACATAAAGGTTCAAGTGTTTCGTCTACCATTGCCGGCTAACATTGACGACCTCAAAACGAGAGTTACGGACGCCATCCAAACCGTAACACCGGCCAGCTGACAAGAGCGTGGAATGAGTTTGTTTATCGCGTAGATGTCGTTCGGGCCGCTCATGGTGGTCACATTGAACATTTATGAATGCATGTTTAACCAACTTCATGGTTCCACGGTTCATTTGACTGGTTAATCAAGGTTGTAGGTTGTTTGGTTTTGATACTATAGACCTTCAAATTTGGAGTGTTCTTTTATACTCAGCCTGTATAACTATTTACACGGCTACTTCGTCAGTTGTGTGTAGTTGAGTAGATTGGCGCGCGGTCTGTGCTGCGTAGGTTTTAGAATTAAAATCTCCTTGGCGAAATTTCTTTATTTGTTATATGTAATACGTTACTGCTCTTACTGATTTGTGTTATTGTTACAAAACGGTTATTTATAGAATGTCTTTGCCTAAAAGCAATTATACGTAATTAACTGTACCGTCCAATCAACTGCCTGTGGTTGTTTGCTAATCAAATCCATGGGTTTCTAAAGTAGATCATTTGAGCTGTGTGGCATGAGTAATGTTAGTTGACACATAAAAGCCTTATTTTTAGTTTTGTGATATTTTTGCCTTCTTTTGGCCTTCCAACCGTAAAGTCTTTTTTAATTACGAAATGTACAAGACTGATTATTATGCTTGTTGAAAATAAATATTTAAATAATTGAATGAATTAATTAGTTGCGTAAGTGCCCGTTTTATATAAATGTGAATACAGTACCTTATTATTTTATACATAAGCAGTGCCGTTATTAACATCATTTTCCATGCATTAATAGTCTAGTACTCGTACTCGGAACTTTAAATAAATGCAGTCTTCAGGGGACAAAAATTTTTTTTGTACTTTTTGGATGTACCACAAAGCACATACATATAATATTGGATTGCATTTGTAGCCCGGCCAAATGTGAAATGTCTGCCAATTGCAAGTTGTTTTTGCCTGCCATTTACAATTTTCTGTCATCGCTTTAGGTCACGTGTAGGTATAAACTGAATCATTATTTCTTCTTTTCTGCTATAGAAACTTTTATGCCTTCTGTTGTGCCCATGGGTATAACAGAAGGTAGCAGAAATTGGGCATCGCGTAGGGACGGCTTAAGTGAAACCAAGCTGCCTGACAAAATAGAGAGGCTTGTGGTTCTTCGCTTGCCTGAAGATCTCATGAGCTGATGTTAGAGTAGAACATATGAAGAAGAAATGAGAGCACTCGGATAACACTGCCACGTCACAATTGCCACACTTGTCCACACTGTTCATATCCCGCCTGAATCTGACACCTCGGAGCCGGCAGGAAGTTTGCAACCACTAAACCAATCGCCGGTTTCAATACACACGCCTTAATTACCAGCGACGAATACTTCGCGAATTTCCTCGCTCCAGGTCTGATCGACAAACTTCGCCACGGTACTCGCACACGTAGCTTCGAGCAAACCGTTAATACGCACATCCCGTCAATTGGACCCCGTTGTTGAAACATCATTCTCTGCTGTAACACTGTTCTGTGCGTGGCAATAAGTTTTTAATGTAAAGTGCCACAGGAAAGCAGTTTGAGTACACCATGTTGCAACGTGTGATAATTTTCTTTCAGCAGGGAGAGAATGTTTTTAACATGTATATTATTGCTTACGACATAAATAGAACTAAGAATAAATATTTATTACAAAAAGGTTTTTTTTTTTTGNTAACATGTATATTATTGCTTACGACATAAATAGAACTAAGAATAAATATTTATTACAAAAAGGTTTTTTTTTTTTGACATTTACATCAAATTTATTTTTCAGTGCCTTTGACGAGCAGCATAAGCCTAGAGAGGCTGATCGGGAACTCGGGTACAAACATTGTGAAATGTTTCCTAATGGAGCATTGATCAGAAAACATACTGAAAACTATGATTGAAGGTGATTATTAAGGGAGAGGCATACCCTTGAAAACTGGAAGTTAAAAATTAGTTATTTTCAAAGTGTTAATACACTACGTAATACACAACAATAATTCGTGATTAGTGTTAGCCATATTGGAAATATACCTTCTGATAACATTTGGTGGGTGGTAACAATCGATAAATACTCACGGGTAGCAGTTATGTTAGTTAATAACATGGCATCCTCTAATTTCCTGACGGACAATGTTATCACACAACACACATCAAATGTTCACAAATGACGGATATCAAACAAGGCTAACACTATACACGAATTCGTTGTTTCATATCACATAGTTTCTGACATATTGCAAATAAATACTTTAAATCCCCAGTTCTCAAGTGCGCGTGTCTCTTAATAATCAGGCTATAGTCTACGCCGTTTCTTCACACTTTTTGAATCAAACGTTTGAAAAATCACCCCATGTATGACGTGTTTGGTTGTTTCGAAAATATTCTATGTATCACAAGTGTTTTTTTTTTTTTTTACTTTGTTCGCATGAGGTGGAGGAAAAGCCTGAAAGTAGAAATGTACCAGGGCTTCAGAAAAGTTGGAGGGAAGCGTGAATGGACTACCGGTCATATGTCGTATAATGATTTATACTCCTATATCTGTAACGAATTACCTCATAAAGTTTGTACTGGAGTTCAGGATTATTCAGTAAATGAACTTGTTTTGTTGCAAATAACGTTTAGAGCACACTGGTGTAGTTTGCCATACACGCTGTGAGACATTCTCTACTTTCATATCTGACATACACTGTGAAAAAATTTCTGGTAAACTTTCTAAACTCTAAAGGAAGTTTTTAACCTATGCATTGTATGGAACTAAAACCACGTGTCAGACCGCCAATATATAGAAATGTTGAGCGTCGTTACTATACAATGTTGGAGACTTTCCTACGCATTTGACTGTTTCGTGAGCGAATATAGGAATGGCACCATGCATGTATGGGAAAATAGTTTACCATTCGTACATTCTCACTACTTGTATACATGTATATAGTAATATTGTGAATAATTTCGTAGAGTATATCTGTGCTTGGGAGAGAACTCAAAACCCATAAAAATTCCTATTGGCTTTCACATTACTCGGGAGTCAGCTACTGTCTTGTGGATTATTTCCTTAACTAGTTTCCACAAAAATATTGTTTAAAGATACAACATTTCTTACTGTGTAACCACCTAATGGCTTAAATAATTTTCTGCAACCTTCTTTATAAATGCGCTACTAGTTTTAAACAGGAACCATAAAACCGTAGCCCTGGAACCAGCACATGAAAACGCAATACGTTATCTCGACACTGTTGCCCTGAGCGATTAGTGTGGTTATAAAACCCGCGCCACTTAATCAGTATAGCAATGCTACACCACCAGAACCTTGAGAGTAAGTGTTTTATACTTGCTCTTGGTCTGCGTGTCTCAAAGGTGACGGTCGAAAACAAGAATGTCGGCTGTGGACCGGTTGATCAATGCATGTCGTTACGATTGCAACAGCAGCGACGCAGCGCGCTCAGGAGAAAGGCGGTCAGCGGTGGCCTACCAAGAAGATTGGGTCAGTACTGCGAAGGTATAATATATCGGCGAAAGCCCTGCAAGTTGTGTCGTGTTAATTAGGTCTGGCTGACACCATTGGCTGACAACCGTAACTCCGCCCACGCCAAGCTGTCAGCGAATAGGAATGAGCTGCAATATACTAATGGGAAGGGGGGGCGAGAAGAGTGGTCGGGGGAATCCGAACCTGGAGATAAGGTCTTCGGGGGGCGTCACGGACGCGAGGCGGACGCAAGATGGCAAGGCTCCGACCTCCGGCTCCTCAGGGGTGAGTTGTTCAGGGGAAAGACATCAATTCCTTCCAAGTTCTCTCCTAACCGGTTCCCGAGAGCTTTTAATAGTTTTACTTAGCTATTAAAAAGTATTGGTAGCCCTAATAATTCTGTTAACCACCTTTTCTCTCCTGGCTTCCCTTAAGTTGGGGTGTGGCCCTACGTGGCGTTCACAACAATATGCGAGGCTGGAAGCCGACCAAGGACACTATGTGACAGCGGAATGTAAGAGATACGAGTTAAGGTGACCTTGTGTGGCGAGACTAGATACACGTGAGCAAGCAACACCACGTGCCGTTCCACACGAGCACCTCTGGTTGCGAAGTTCAAGTGTTAACGGTACTCTCCGTGTTTCTTCTACGTTGTTGGTCAAGGGCGTAGAAAGTATGTTTTTGCAGTGTTGGTCTTTCAGAGTCCGTTCGTTTTCTACGCCCACGCCCGTTGGTGAGGGAAGGATGGCCTTGGAGAACCAGTTATTATTCCACATTTATTTGTCCGAAATCTTTTGTGAGGGTACATGTTTCTGTTGATTCCAAAAGATTCTTGAGTTGAGATTGCTGATATCTCTCTGTTGTTAACCTGCAGTCTGTCTGAGAAAGTAATTAGTACAGATACGTATTGCACATCATGGTCGATTAATAAATTCATTCCGTCACATCTGCATCAAAATAATTTGGCTAGTTAAAAATTTTTAATAAAAAATAATTTTCGTAGTTAACTAACAGAGATTTAATTGTTGATAATTTGAGAAAGTGTTAATTGAAGCGTCGTGAGTTACAAGTTATTCTCTTGATCGTGCTGACAGGCGGGTACAAGTTTTAGCTTGCCATAACAATGCCTTCATTGTAACCTGAACCGCTTTCCGATGTGTGCTACACCCTAAATGCATACAATAAAATAAATTCTATATTGTAGTGTACATAACTTTATTAAATAAAAAATAGAGTGAACTGAGCTGTTATTTTTCAGAGATGATGAGTATGTTAATGTAAAAAAGTAACTTCAGTACATAATTTTTTCCCCAGGAGTCCACGGAGGTCATTGTTTCAGTGGCGGTTCTTTCATCCCAAGCTGGGGTCCATACCATTACGGCATTATGCAGTATTTTCACTAAAATCGTAAGTAAAAGAAATTAAAAATTTTCTAAAGTTATGTAGAGCGCTTATTTGGATTTTCAGATTTGCATCTTCGAAGTTGGGGATGAGTTGTATGGAAATCACATAGCAATTATGTAATTTAAATCTTTAAATATTAAATTGCTTCTATCCAAACTGAAGGTGTACTATGTACTAAATTTCAAAGAATATTTCTTTATGATATTTCAGCAATCAACAAATTCAGGTAGTGACAAATTTGTATGAATTAGGCAAGCATTTTTCACGCCTACAAAATGCTTTACAAGAATACGTATGGCCTTATTTTGTAAATATGTAAATCTAATAAACCATACGACGCATTCTATTACATAATAGATGGTTTTAAATAACAGAAAATGTTTTTAGCTTATTCGATTAAAAATTTTAAACAATTTATGCAGTGAATTTATGCACGTTATCTCTGTACAGAAACACAAACTCACACGACAATACAAACTATATCAGTGTAATAAATTTAAGCCGTCATTACCGACATAAGCCTGGATTTTTTACGTTCTTAGCTGATTTTATAAAACTATTTTGGTGACTGTTGGCAGGGAACTTTCAAAAGAAATTGAGAGTTTGGGAGTACATAATTGTAGAATTGTATCAACGATTTTTTTTTCGTTAATTCATTGTAACCTCATACATATATTCGCCAAGAACATGCGAAACTGTTTCATAACCTGAATTTTAAAATAAAAAATTAATTTTTAAAATTACGTTTTACCTTTTGAAGAGGGCACGTGATCCGTGATCCACATCTCTTAATGAAATTGCAATTTCTGTTGCTTGTAAAGATATCGTTTCATCAACAATTAAAATTTTAATTTCTCATTTGAATTAGTAGTTTATTTCTCAGAAAATACTCTAAAGTTCTATATAGTAGTACACATAACGATTTTGTATGTATTTCTTAGCAATAAAAAGGGAAAATGGAAAAGTAAATCCTATACTAATTTAACATGAATAGCAAACAAAGCGGGAAACAGCATTTATGGATGGAAATAATCTACTTCACTTCTAATTACCGATATGCATAAAATCGTTACACGTTACTAGCGGATGACCTTGATTGCGCACAGTGGACGTGTTATTTCAGTCTGGAGGGGGTGAGGGGCGGTGGTGCAATGTTCTGTACCAGGAGACCGTCCCCTGTCGCTGAGCTGAAAAGGACGAAGGTCATTGTCACAGCTACAGTCTGCCTGCAGCCAGTTTATCGTTATTTTCCGCGATTCTCAACACCGGAGATTTGACAGTCTGCGTACTTATAAATGTGATGTTGATCATGACATCCAGCCTAGGAAATATAACTTGTATGTTCCCATCATTAAATTTAAATCCATTTTCACTCATTGAAAATTTTTTGAATTATTGTAAATGCTAGAAAATTATTTAACAAACACTTTTCTCTTTTAAACTAGAATATCAATTTACACCCTTTGTCAGAAAGAAGAAAAAATTGTTCGTTGCTGTAAAATACACTGAAGTGATTCAAACTGAAAGGAGTTTACGGACTCATGAGATGAGTCCAAATTAAATGACTTGATTTTTATGTTNACTGAAGTGATTCAAACTGAAAGGAGTTTACGGACTCATGAGATGAGTCCAAATTAAATGACTTGATTTTTATGTTCTTCTCGTAAACTGAATTTTGCAGGATTTTACATTACATAATTTCATAACAAATTAAATTTAAAACTGTGATAATATTCGTGTAGCGATGGCGACAAGTATACATTTGGAAACTGACTTCTACAAAAATACAGTGACAGTGTACCCGTAATTTATTTTATTATAAGTACTTTAGTTAAGGAATTAAGGGTAGCAAATACCATATTATACCAATACAAAATAGTCGGTGATATATTGGAAATCACTATTTACAAGTGGATGATGCAGCACTTGTGTGAAACTGTATCTGTTTTGAGCATTAACGTTCACTTTAAAACCATTAAAAAAATGTCCGTAATATCCGTTTTCTTCTGTACAATTTTAAATAAAATCTTTAAAATCCAAAAATAAATATTATTAGTGGAAAACTACAAATTTAATATTTCGCTCACTCTTAACCGTGATAATTCAAGCTATTTAGCAAAGAGAGTATAGTAATATTATGCATGTTATAACATGCGTTAAGTAAAACAGAAAATGATTACAGGAATATTCACGCACTTACGAGGTGGTATCAAAATGTAACGAGACAAGTTCTGTTTACAAGAAAATACTTCATTTGTCGACGTTTACACACTATCGCCTTCAAGGCAATTCCTTTTCACAGCAACACAGTACTCCCAGCGTTCCTGCCGTTTATGGAATCTGTCCTGGAAGTCTTCTTTTCGAAGTATGTGATTCCAGCGATTCGCGCTGGATCTCTGCAGTGGTGTCAAAACGGTGATCTTTGAGCTGGATCGTCATCTTTGGGAAGAGGGCAAAGTCCGCAGGAGCCAAATCTGTCTAGTAGGATGGGTGCGGGAGATCGACCATGTTTTCGGCCAGAAACTCATGTGAGGAGACCTCGGTGACGGGGTGAGTTTTTGCTGTGGATCATCCAGTTTCTCGCGCGCCACAAATGCGGGTGCTTTTACCTAATGTACTCCCTCAGACGACTTAAAACCTGACAGTAAAACGCACTATTGACGGTCCGGCTTCGGTGGACGAATTCTCGATGCACAATGCCGCAAATGTCTAGAAAGACGATGAGCATGCACTTGGTCGAAATGTGGACCTGCCTCGCCTTTTTTGGTCTGCAGCCAGATTTTAAGGCGCCTGTAGGAGTGCATTTGATGAAAGTACCCGGATATGTGGCGCCCAAGGAACTGGATACTCCTCGAAGACAACCCACCTTGCCAAAAAGCTCCTCCCTTCACATGTGAGTTTCTCGCCGGAAACAACATGTTCTTGCTGCCTCGCCCACCGTACTCGCCAGATTTGGCTCATACGGACTTCGCTTTCTTCCCGAAGATGAGGATCCAGCCCAAAGGTCGCCGTTTTGGCAATACTGTGGAGATACAGTGCGAATCGCAGAAGGTGTTTGACTCGCTTCGATAAGATGACTTCCAGGAAACATTCCAGAAGTGGCAGGAATGCTAAGAGTGTACTGTGCTGCGCAAGGGAACACTTTTGGAGGTGATAGAGTGCAAACGTTGATTAACAAAGTACTTTCTTGTAAAGAGAACTGATCTCCAAACTTTTGGTACCACCTCGTATGTGCATCGGTGAAATACCCACGAGGGCCGGGGTTGAGGAGAGTTGTGAAGAGTAAGAAGTCAGAGAAGCATCAAAGAGCAATCCGCAGTAGCTTTCCCGGGTGTTAAAGTTGACGTTGTGCGGCATTACTTGGTCTCGGGTGTCTCACTTTGTTATGATTCAGTAAAGGTGGACAAGTCTAAAGAACTGCAGCGACGCATAGGTATCTAGGCCAGGCGAAGAATCCAAAACACATAACAACAATAATAGTTTATAAAACATATCGGCGGAGCGCTAGCAGAGCTCCCCTCCCAGCGTCAAGGTATTTGGGACAATTACATCGCCCGAAACTCTGTAATACTTGGCAACACCTTGTACGGGGTTCGTCCGTCTGTCTGTCTGTGGACCCACGCCGAGATGAAGCCATCAAGATGTAGCTTGCCATTCCGCTCGCTGCTGTCCGACACAGCACTCAGCCTCCGGTTACTGTATCATTCAGGTTAGTAATATATTGTAATTAATTAGGACCTCCCTCGCCAATACCTTGCATTTACTGTAAATCCTAATCATTGTATTAAATATGTTTTCCGTCCTCATGATTAGTTTCAGTACTTCCCTCAAGATAGTATGAGCCTCCCTTGGTCACAAGTATAAGACAATAGAGAGATAGCAACCTGCACGAGGAGGGCGTAGTTGTCCCTGTCCCGCGGCTTGCCGCCGTCCCTGAAGGCCGGGTACTCCCAGTCGAGGTCCAGGCCGTCGAAGTGGTTCTGTCGCAGGAAGCGGACGACGTTCTTGACGAACTCTGCGCGCCGCTCCTGGTCGGCCACGAGCGACGAGAAGCGCGCCGAGCCCTCGTTCCAGCCGCCGATCGCCAGCATCGTCTTCAGCTGCTTGTTGTAGGTCTTGAGGCCCGTGAACTTGGCGTAGCCTCCTGCAACACCACACCACTCTCAACATCAAGCAGCGGCAAGTAACTAGTAATCATGCAGTTAATACACATTTCATCTGAACGTTTAGATAATTTTCTTTTGTTTTGCGAGGAAATTTAATTGGCATTCAGTATTTCAGACGTTTTAGCGGTGTTGGTATGTGTAATTTTCATGCGTTTGCTTTTTTCTAAAGTCGTAGGCGAGTCTTCGTCAGCGATTAGAGGTAAGGTCTATCATGAGGTTCGGTGATGTTCTTTCTTTTCGAGTATGTTCTGGAAATTCAGTTGTTTAACTTTCGGTGTAGTTTAACTCGCTTGGGAAAGTGGTTGCGACGGGGTTCGCACCAGTCTCTAAAGGGATTCTGCACCGCGCGATGCCCTTATTTAGTTAGGGTTTTGGCACCGTCATGTGAGGAGTGGGGGTAGAACGCGGTGGCGATTTGAGCGACGAGCGCCCGTTGCCATTCCCCATTACACACTCGTAACTCGGGCCGGCACAAGGCAGTACGGCTGCCCGTCCACTGTGCTGGGTCGCGTTTACCGCGACGGGCATGTTATTAAATAAGTAATGAACTCTGCGATGCTGTTCTAGCAATCCACCTCGTTCTTTGTATCGCCAACTGCCCGTGCTTATGCGTTTTGAAGAATGTGAACCCCTATAACTTGAATAAATCTCGGAGGAAATTATCCGACACTTGTTTCTTATTCTTTCTTTCATTACGCGCCTTAACTTAAGCCTCGTGTTTCTGCCGAGTAAGTAAACCGAGCTGACTCTCAGTCATCGATTTTGGCGTCTGCGATGTTACATACGCCTAATCGCAAATTTCCACAGACCGCCAGTGAAACGCGCTTTCATCTATTCACCTTCATTCACTCATATAAAAAATTATTCCCCATTGAAAAAACATACCGTAGATTGAGGCGAATTGTCACAGCCAGGGCAACTTTGAATCACCTTATAATTAGATTTCCCTTGAAGAAATATCCCTGCATATTACTTTCTATTTAAAAGTTGAGAAAGTGGTGGGTGTAAAACCTTTATTTTATATTTTTAACTAAAGTGCATGGTACGAAGATATCTTTATTGGTGCAATGTCACCCCTAATTACTGCACGCAATGATAAACGTAAGAAATAGTTATGTTATCGGATTTCAGAATAGCATAGACCAAGCGTCAGAAAAAACTTCAAAAATGTTTTGCAGTTAAGTACAGTTCTAGGTCTTACGAGAACGATCTTTAGTTCAGGCAGGAGTTCTTTTGTTGACGAATGCCACTGATTTGCAAACATTACTTATACGAGATATTATTACCACTGCAAGGACCACAATGGACTGTTACCGTAATGAGACTGTCTAGCTAAACAATATTCAGAGGTAAAATCCATGCTATTGCCATATATTCATCAACATTCTTGAAGTATTCTGGATTTAGAAATTAAGTTTCTACAGCATCTTATTTTGATGGCCCTTGTAGAGGCTTCCCTCGGGCACGGCTTACCCTAAGGTTATATCTACGTATTAATGATTTACCCGGAGTTTGAATCCAGGACGTTGCCTCCCTAACGTAATGCCGTAGAGACGTTGGCCTCCGAGGTTCCTGATTAATCAGCCTGAGCCCAGCAGTACTCACTATACCCACACATGCTTACTGCACTAGACCTCATCGTGATAATAGTTTATCAGATAACTTAGAATGGCTAGGATGTCGCGGAGACTTGAATGAAGGGATATAACACAACATATTCCTTGTGTTTTTTTTGTATCTACTTTTTCTGCCTGCGGTAGGGGTGGCGGCGATTTACCCACAGTACGTCCCACGCGGTTGAATAGGACACGCCCATTTGGCGCGTTACGGAGCGTGTACTAGTGGAGGGCACGTCGTTGATGTGCAGGCGTATCACTTCCTCAAGCCGAACAGTGCGCACAGACCGAGGACGGCCAGCATTACGCATGTGTCTTTGCAACATGGGAAGCATAAGTCACGTTTCTGTTGCGCATTTTGTAGTGGTTGTACAAGGCATTCGGCAAAAATACGTTTTCACAACCCAATGTTCATAGGTTCATATCTCCTTTAATATTCTGTTTAGATAAATGGTTTCCTGTATATTTGCGACGTTATTTCTCACAAGGAATCACCTCCCGCAGTTTGGGCGTTTAATTTCCCATCAACCTGCATATAACTAAAGACCTGACTGGATTTAGACGGTATTCACATTTTCGCTTTTTGCACTTTCAACATGCGTATAAAAGTTTTAGTATGAAGTTCTGAAACTATTATTACGATTGGACAGAAGGGAGGGGATTGGCAGGCATATTACTGATCGAAATAATCAGTGTAGGCTGAGCAGAGCATCTTGTATCATATATAGTTTCAGTGGTGTTCCCATTCCTAAAGTTATTTTTTGTTATTGACTACATTGTTTTATATAATTGTTTCCAAATAACAATTACTAATATTTTCAATTACCTGAAGCACTATATCGAAAGGTATCCTTTAGAGTCAACACTAATTTATATTTAAGCAATTCCTAATTTCTTCTAGTAACTTTGTGATACATACGTTTGTCGGGCTGATATTAGCTGTAGTTTAACTACTGACAACTGAGATTGCAGGGGTGTAAATCAACACGTGCTCTCAAGGACGCCTAGGCAGAAAAGTGTTTTCAACGGACGATACTTGATAGCCTCAGATTTCCATACTCCTCGCCCACCTTTCAGGCCTGGGAACGGACAATCATCCATTCTCTCACATTCCAAACCATGCCCATGACATTAAGTGAAGTCAATTATCCTGTTTGCAAACATACCTGGTTACGAATGTGAGAAAAGAGACAAATGAGAATCCTAGAACCTCTCACAATCCGGTCTACGACCGTCACATAAAGTGAATTCAATAGAGTTTTACGTAAGGAGGCTGGTTACAAACGTGGACGTTATTTCCAAACATATGCAAATTTCTATGGAATATTTAGTAACATATATAAGCCCCGTGGCATAATGTTCGACTTTTTATTCGGGATGTTGCAAGTTAGCTCTTGATCTGGTGTACGTAGGGTATAATTTTCTACTTTGTTCTGTAGCACTTTTGCAAGAAATGCCAACGTGTAGCAGTTTACTTACGCATGCCTCCTTACTTCGCCCTATTTAACTATACGTGTACAGAGAGAAATAAAGTAAGAATATTAAGATTGTTTCTAAGCAGTCGTACCCGCATTTAGGTTTTTGTGACTCGATAACATTTCGGAACATTTTAGATATCCTCATGACGGGCAATTAGTTTAGTTCAGGGCAACCTAATAAAACCAGAGAGCAGGAATTCTGAAACAGGCCTTTAACGACGTACAAACCGGCGCTTGCCGACGCACGTGGGGTGTCGCAGGAAAATTAAACGAAAGAGTAGCGCGGATCGTGTTTCAGTCCGTCGGTTACTGTGTTGCACGGCGGGAAGACCTGCGTGGTGGTCGAGCTGCGATCAGCGAGGCATGCAGTCGCATGTCGGCGGTTCATTGCCGCCATCACAACCAGCACCTCGCTTATGCCCAGAGGAGACTACGCCGGTCTTTCCGCTGGAGCATTCATCTGCACAGCGTTAACCATTTCAGACGCAAATAAATACATCAGTTTATATGTTGCAACTAACAAAGTGCTTGATCCGGGTTGTATGGGAGAGCAGGGTAAAGTGGCCACTCTAAGATATCATTATATTGAAATCATCTACTGTAAGTAAAAAAAAAATGGAAACCTACACCCCTTCCCCCAAATTAAATATCGAGATATTGTACAAACAACTAAACACATTAATTTTTTTAAGTATTATGAACTATTATTTTTAAATTTAATTTTGAAAACTTTTTTACCAAATGTTGGCTTCGCCTTGCCATGTCGGGTAGTGTGGCGATTGACTGNTTAAATTTAATTTTGAAAACTTTTTTACCAAATGTTGGCTTCGCCTTGCCATGTCGGGTAGTGTGGCGATTGACTGGCTACTTATGTTCTTAACAGTTTCTTGCCTTTGATAACAAATCTTTATCCGTCAACTAGGGGCTGAATGAAATATTACTAAGTCACGAAAACCGATACAAATACGCTCCGGCCTTTGCCAAGCGTTTGGAAAATACGTTCAGCGTATTATTCCGGCTGTCTGCTAGAAGCGACGGTGCTGTTCCTAGCTTTACGTTTCATGTTGAATAGTACTACCACTCCTTTCGTTAACTGCAATCATTGCACTTTCAAGAGGCGAATGATTCAACCCGTTAGTTCAACACACGTAGCTAGTCACTTTGCCCTCTGGTTCTCGACTACAACACAGAACCNCGAATGATTCAACCCGTTAGTTCAACACACGTAGCTAGTCACTTTGCCCTCTGGTTCTCGACTACAACACAGAACATTGTCCAGAGTAAAAACTAAGCAATCTACTTCGTTTTTTAACAAGTGTCTTTAGAGCCTAATACATTATATCTTGGTGGGATTGGAGTAAATATTTATAAACGTAGTATTTACTGAGATAAAATTAACAGTTCTAATCACTTGCCTTCTATAAGGCATAAACAAAACCACTAAGACTTTAATAAAACTAATAAATTCTAAGAAAAACAGCTTAGATGCCCTCAAAACACTAATGGTTGCCCTCTTAGCTGTTTCAAATATTCGCCACCAGACTGCAGCACTCTCCAGCTAACGGAGGATACACCGACTTCTGCATCTGTGGACAAATTTCGAAGTAGATTTTACACAGCATGTAAGCAGGTTTGTTCGTNGAGGATACACCGACTTCTGCATCTGTGGACAAATTTCGAAGTAGATTTTACACAGCATGTAAGCAGGTTTGTTCGTGTTTTAAGTGTTTGGACGAGTTGGAATGCCATAGAGGATGGAACGATGGCAACAACTAATCTTTGAGCAAAAGTGGATTTACCGAATTTTGCTTCTGGACCACTCAATTATTTCAAAACGTAGTTGTTTACTATATATTAAATAGTAAATAATGTATCTACGTATATATTTTANGACAACTCAATTATTTCAAAACGTAGTTGTTTACTATATATTAAATAGTAAATAATGTATCTACGTATATATTTTAGAGGTTAAATATCCCTTTTAAATAAAATAAATGTAGTGGCAATTTTGTAAGTTCGTGTTTTTGCAAAGGTTCGTTAAATACGAAAAACTAACTTAGAAATTACAAGATACGTCATCACTTTGCATACAAAATCGGGTCACTTGAACGTTTTTTTTTAACGAAAGCTGCAAATTCAAAATTAGCTCCAGCGAGAAACGAGAGTGGGAAGTGTCCCGGCATGTAGCTGCTCTATATTCAACCACCACAATACTTGCTATTGGTACTCTCCGCGGTGTAGTTCACTACACGCGTTACCTTCGGACAATGAGGTTCTGGTTTTGAATGTCGGGTAGGCCACTGATTTGTGGCCATGTTCACGTCTAACTTAAGATATGATTAGTAGCCTACGTAATCCACTTCTATATTAGAATTTCGGTAGTAAAATAGGGAAAGCTAAAAACTCCATCGTAATAAATAAAATTATTACGATTTTATATTCTAGACATGAAGAAAATTAAATTTTTTTGTCGAAATAAAGTTGCGCGTGCCTTGTCGTTCACTTGACCAAATTTTAGTATTCTTTTAACTCATTTTTTATATTTCTGTAAATCATGTTCTCTTTAAAAACATCGTTAAATATTATTAACTCCATAGATATATTAATTGAAAGGTTTTTGTCGTTATTAACCACCCTCCTCACGGTTTTTCTGTATATGCCTACAAATTAAATGTTAACCAGTTGTTATAATGGAAAATAAGCGGAATCTGTAAATTATTGCATGGGCACGATTAACGAAGAAAGATTTATAAAAAGGAAATTAGTTCACCTAAAATGTTTAAAGATGGTAGTAAATTTAATACCCCAAAAATATAAAAGAGTTTTAAATTGTGGTTTTTTGTTATCTTGTTGGAACTAATAACGTATATTTGGAGTGTTAGGAGTTGCACATATGCACTCAGCTTTCTTATTTACGTCCAATTAAAAAAACCGAATGTAATTTTAAAAAAAAATTTTTTGCAATAACTTTTGTTATTACACGTTTTCTTCTATTAACGCAAGTTATGTGTAAAACGGACCTCACAATTTTGTGAAATATACCTCAAACAATATTTTTAAGTTTATCAAACTGACAGAAGCCAATCTACAAGCTTAATAATATTTTTAACATATGGTAAATGTCAAAATAACGCAGCAAATTTCCTTGATAAATTTGCATTAAATTTAATGTTTATAAGCATTTTATAAGTTACAATTTTTTAGTTTTAAATATTTTGATGTAATGCCTTTTCGTAACTGGGGCACCTTTAAACACAAACGTGCTACGCAATCTTTAAAAATAATTAAGTTTGAGGAAAATGAATGGATGTGAATACAAAATTGATTTTAAATAACTTCAGTAGGGGTAACAGTTTTTTTTTAGCGAAAATAAACAACGACTGGTTGTACTCCAAAACACTTCACGTGAGATCCACTTCCGTTATAGGATCATTTTAAATGTCACAAGCCTTGACCGTCTACCCGCCAATCACGGACGTTGAGTAGAGGAACGCCCAAACTCTAATTGGCCAGCCATTCTTCTCACAGAGAGATGAGGCCAATAACTGAAGTAAGCTGCTGGCGTGCACGATGTTGATTGGGGGCTACCCTGCACGGAAATATTTCAACGCAAAAAAGGCTTAACACATTCGCGATGTACTCCTGATTCACCAACATTTATAAAACTATGTAATGATACAAATTGCAGGATATATTACGTAACTTTTCAATGAAGGAATTGGTTTGAAGGCGACACCATCAATCAGTTTGACAGTTACCACGCCGGATTGCATCACCGAACGCCGGCTAGACCCTGGCGTCGGGCGTGGTCGTTGTATGTAATTACAATTGTTCGTTCGAGAGCTTATCGATGTATCGAGTGCGTGACATTAACAAAGAACTATTTGAAATTGAAACTCGTTCGCTGATAGCTGTAGCAACTAGCTTTATTCTTAAGCAACCTACCAAAATAATTTTTACAGGTTATATAAAGTCATTGTTGTGTGCAAATCTCTACAAAATAAAATCAATAACTGAATTTGAACTACCTTAACATACGTCGACGGGGGAAGATTTTTTTGACTCTATCTTTAAATTAACAAAAACATCACATACAGCAATAGTTGATTCAATATATAGTTTTAGAATACAATAATCTTACTTGTTTTCCGAGTAATAATTTATAGAAACCACAAAGTTAACACATATGCAATACATATTGCTTCTAAATTTTAAATTTTTTTATGTGGAACTTTACAGTAACTTATATATTTGAATTCTCATTCTTCATCTCGCCCCAATTTCATCTTCTTGAAAGCTCCTATTAAAACGTTTTGTTTGATAAAATGTATTTTTTTCTTCATAATACATAAAATCCAATGTCACAGATTTGAAGATAACAGTTATTTTGACCTATATACTGATTTTACGTTGCCAATTTATGTACTTGATTTCATGTTTTGGGAATTCGAACACCGCGGGACCTTTCCATAGAGTTGACTGATTTTATTCTGTTTTTTCCGATGTGATATAAAATAAATATTTAAAAAACTAGTTAGTGTTTATAACGGTTACAGGCGTGACAATAATAATAAAGGCCAAATTATGTGGACTTAAAATGATGTGATGAGATATGCTGTATGTCCCGACCACCCCCGTTTTCAAATATTTGATAAAAAAACAACGATGAAACTGAAATTAATCTCAGGTAGAAAGAATATTACCAAGTTAATTTGTGCTACGGATCTTCTTTTTGTATATTCTTCCCCCAGATGCAAAACCATTGCCTAGGAATTAATCAATTGAACATTCGCAACAGGCAATGTTGTAAAATCTTT
>NQII01010835.1:4050-19597 GCA_002778355.1 Clitarchus hookeri
GGGGAATTATTTAAACACTTACATTTAGAAGGTTTAGAGTTCTATTCCTGTAAATATGGCAGATCACTCATTCTCCCAGCATGACAACCAGCAGACGACTGACCGACAACCAGCAGACGACTGACCCCCAACCAGTGTTTTTGAATTTGTTATTTAGTCAGACAGTTTCTTCCCTAACACTACATTCAATTGGCTGCATAGCTGACCCCCACCCACCCAACCACCCTATACCCTCCAAAGAACCATTGTTTTAACATCACACCGTACCACCACCCCCTTCATCATCCTTTATTTAACCACTACAGATCAATAGCAATAGCCACTAGACTGTGCTAGTAATTTACAATCAATACCACCTCTATCGCTCGTAATTGGTTGTTGCTCACTTGATATCTCCTCTTCTGCATGTAATTAATGTAGCCAAAGGCGTACNCTCTATCGCTCGTAATTGGTTGTTGCTCACTTGATATCTCCTCTTCTGCATGTAATTAATGTAGCCAAAGGCGTACCACATCACAGTTATTCGCTTGATAGAGTTGACTTCACACTCTTTCTCTCTTTATCTCTNAAAGGCGTACCACATCACAGTTATTCGCTTGATAGAGTTGACTTCACACTCTTTCTCTCTTTATCTCTGTCTCCCCGTGCGTTTCCATCGTTCAGTCTGGTATGTAATTTTATGCTCGTCTCTTCCATCTGATTTCATATAATGTTATCGGGCGAGCTCTTAATTACACACATATTCACCTGCCAAATTAAAATCTGCTGAAATTTCAAGTACTTTTTTGGACCAGCGAGTTACTGGAGTGTAGATGTAAAGATGTATAAATGTTTGATGGCGTGCCTGCAACCAGCATACCAACTTCGTCTCTGGTGGTTTTACAGCAGCTGAATTGCCTACATTGTCGACAATACTTTTCAAAAACCATTAGGTTTAGGCCATTGCAACTTGGAATGTGAAGGGGACTTTCGAGTGATATACAGTTTNTTTTTGGACCAGCGAGTTACTGGAGTGTAGATGTAAAGATGTATAAATGTTTGATGGCGTGCCTGCGACCAGCATACCAACTTCGCCTTTGGTGGTTTTACAGCAGCTGAATTGCCTACATTGTCGACGATACTTTTCAAAAACCATTAGGGGTAAGCCATTACAACTTGGAATGTGAAGGGAACTTTCGAGTGATAAACAGTTTTATCTTCTGTGATCTTCTCAGCAATTAAGAATCCATTCCATAAATGTTTCAATATTTCTATTAATCTCGCAATCTTCTGATCGATCTATCTCTCAATCTTTCGATCAATCATGCAATAATTCGATGAAACTTTCAACCTTTCGATCAATCATTTGATTATTCGATCAACATTTCGATCTACCTTCCAAANCAATAATTCGATGAAACTTTCAACCTTTCGATCAATCATTTGATTATTCGATCAACATTTCGATCTACCTTCCAAATATTCGATTAATCTTTCAATTATTCTATTAATATTTAAAACTTTTGGTCAATATTTTAATCTTTCTATCAATCTTNATATTCGATTAATCTTTCAATTATTCTATTAATATTTAAAACTTTTGGTCAATATTTTAATCTTTCTATCAATCTTCAATGTTTCGATTAACCTTTTCTATAATTTTTTTGAATTTCCTTCAATCCACAGTCAATCCGTTTGTTTGGGATCTGTCTTACACCCATGAAAATAGAAATACGATTAAATCACGAACAATACCACTTGGCGACAGCTTTAACGTTTTGTATGCAGTACGCTGTCAGTACATTTATAATAACCGGTAATATCTTCATTTATATTGTGTGTACTTAACATTGACCAGTTGGAAATTATGCCCAATTTCTGCATGAGAGGTATAAAAATTTCTAACCTTGAAAAAAGAAAACCGTTCAAAAGAGCTGCTCTAGAATTTGCACAAACAAAATATTTTTTTTACGCCTCTCCCATTAGTTCACCTTACATACAAGAATGCTCCTTAATTAATCTCTGAAGCATCAGAAAACACATGTACACTCATTTGCAGCACATAAAGTATATAGGCGCAGGACATGGTAGTACGTATACAGAAAATATCAAACTATTTTACCACAACCAGCATGTATTGCAGGGGACCAACACTTACNACATGGTAGTACGTATACAGAAAATATCAAACTATTTTACCACAACCAGCATGTATTGCAGGGGACCAACACTTACAGGATGCACTTAGTATGGTGTTGGACCACCATAGCATGAAGACAGGCAGCGATACGGTCGGGCATGGAGGCATATGTATGTCGGATGTTCTCCTGAATAAGATCCTGCCCCAGCTGGTGCAACTGACCCTCCAAATTGACTGTAGTTGCTGATAGTCGGAGTTGTCATCCAATCTGGTCCCAAACATTCTTGTTGGGCGAGAAGTCCGAGTATATTTCTGGCTAAGGAAACATTTTGGCACCACAAAGGCAGGCCAGATATATCTGTGCTGTGTGAGACTGGGCATTATTCTGCTGAGAAATTGGGTTGTCAAGCTACACCAGGAAGGGGAGCGCGCATTGTGCCTCATGTACGATAAAAAAAACGTGGCAAATTAATTATTAACTTTCTCAAAAATAATAAGTTCGTGAAGTCATTGCCGCAAACATCATAAGACAAATACCAGAGAAAATAACAAAAAAGAGGCAAAAAATAACGCATTTACAAAATGACGTGCCACAAACATTCACTACAGAGCGCGATATTAGCATATATTATTTCATNAAAAAATAACGCATTTACAAAATGACGTGCCACAAACATTCACTACAGAGCGCGATATTAGCATATATTATTTCATTTTCGGTGATTGTACATGGCACAAAAGAGATAAGGGAATAGATCTTTATATGTATATACATGTAAGACAATCTTGTATAATTAATAACATACAGGTCCAGAGGAAGACTAAATTGCCAATAAATAAAAATATGAACCTTGTGCTTATGCATTACTTAATCTTTCGTTTGAATTTATTTACATTGAAAAAATTAAAGACATTTTGGAACAAGTAAATGATGAGAGTATTCAAGTTTGCTTAAAATTCCTAAGAACATACTAGAGATCACACAATACAACATTACAGATTATTCCTCGGAAACTTTTAGGACAGAAAAGAAACCGTGACGATTAATTAGTGTAAATAACAATATNCTTATGCATTACTTAATCTTTCGTTTGAATTTATTTACATTGAAAAAATTAAAGACATTTTGGAACAAGTAAATGATGAGAGTATTCAAGTTTGCTTAAAATTCCTAAGAACATACTAGAGATCACACAATACAACATTACAGATTATTCCTCGGAAACTTTTAGGACAGAAAAGAAACCGTGACGATTAATTAGTGTAAATAACAATATGCTTCTCAATCTACTTCGGTTAAAATATTAAAGTAAAAATTTTTGCTCACAGCTAAAAAGTGTTCAAAGGTGTGTCCCGAACGAAATGTAAATTAAATTAATTAGTTGCAAATATCATTTATTTTGAGAGACAATATATTTAAATGTCTATAACAACAGTATTAGCGAACATGTGCTTGATAGTACATAATTTGAACATTTTTAAGTAACACTTTACAGATAAAGTTCATATTTAAATAACCGATAGTTGAGTAAGCTAAATGAAAATACCTTCGAATCTACAAGAACAGAATAGTTATCCAATGGCCAAGAAGATAGCGTACCCAATGCCAGACAGNTGAAAATACCTTCGAATCTACAAGAACAGAATAGTTATCCAATGGCCAAGAAGATAGCGTACCCAATGCCAGACAGCAGCATGGAGGAATTCAAATGAAACTTGACTACGTCGGCACCATCCAGAAAAGGGCAGGCGATGTGCACCGAAAGCCGAACCATGTAGCAAGAATTAGGCCAGCACGTGCAGGGAAGGTCAGGCTTGCACATGCACCCGCACAATAAGAGCCACTATATTACTGAGTGAATATAACTGGAGCACACGGAGAAAACTACTATCAAACAGGAGAGTTATCCACCACAGAGGAGCGAACTACTTCTTGAACCACCAAACAAAGTGGATTAAAAACACATCTCACAAATATTATTTACTAGGTCTAGAACCGATTACGTGTTGGCAAGAGTTACAACAACAAAACAATGTAGTAGGCATTAAAGTGCCGGAAAATACCAACACTGTCACAGCGCAGCTTGAACTCAACATTCTGGCAACACACCGAGGAGAAAAGTGGTTGAACCTGTAGGGACAACCCTGGAGAAAAAAAAAATTGGCAGAGTTTGCTTAGAAAACCAGTAAATTTCGGTTGCGAAAATACACACAAATGACATATATATNAAATTGGCAGAGTTTGCTTAGAAAACCAGTAAATTTCGGTTGCGAAAATACACACAAATGACATTATATATATATATCTATCTCTCTCTCCGCCATCTGCCGTTTACCTATATATATTTATAATTCTATTGGTTACGCAAACTTATGAAATGAGTAGTCACTCATTGCATTAAAAGTTTACAATATTTTTACTTTTTTTAAAAATCTCATTTACGTTAAAATCAGCGCATTTGCACTTTGAAATTTGTTTCGTTATTTTAACTACCGCCACTTCTGTCACCATTACTTTTCATATTTGTTTACTACGTAAGAAAGAAACTTTACAAATCAAAAGACGGCTAAAATAAAACTACAAGGTGGTTGTTGTCAATATTCTTCTCTAACTTCACCTAGATTTGTATCATACCCGCTGCTTCTTTACGGGTTGTTTGCAACTTATTGTTATTTAACTGCATTAAAAAACTTGACGTAAATTTAATTATTTCGGTAGACAAAGATCGGTTTTGGTAGGTCTACCGAAAAATCGGTAGGGTTGGCAACACTGGGTTGAACAATGCTACTTGAAGAATGCAGAGAATCCAAACAAAATACGAATCATTCGTCAGATTCTCGATGATACATATCACCNCAATGCTACTTGAAGAATGCAGAGAATCCAAACAAAATACGAATCATTCGTCAGATTCTCGATGATACATATCACCGGATGTCCAGAAAAGATAAATTGCTCCTAGACACACAGCGGTGGGTAGAAAATAATTTGAACAGAAAACCTATTTTTATTGTAAAAAACATGAGCTAACTGCCTGATANACACAGCGGTGGGTAGAAAATAATTTGAACAGAAAACCTATTTTTATTGTAAAAAACATGAGCTAACTGCCTGATACGGCAGGGAAATGGCAGAACTGTCGGCTTTAAGAGAGGAAGGGGGAGGTAAACATCAGAAGGCAACAACCTAAGGAATTCGCAACTTTGCTATGCACATCCGGCCGGCAGAGAAACAATCACACGACCTGCCAATCGACAGGCAACTGAAGAAATTAAAAATGTTACTTTCAATCATGTCCGGTTTTGGAATATTTTGGTTTATTTGCTCTTTTATACCAAACTGTAAAACAGTAAAAAATAATTATAAAACAAACTGAAATTTGTATAAAACACATCATATACGCATTTATAAGCCATTAAATCAAAATACGGGATACAAATACCATACCGAGTTTTGTCATAAATAAAACACCAAACACACAGAACACAATTAATAATAAAATATATCTTGGATTGCTAAATTGGAAAAAAATGAACATTACATACTTCATAAATTAAATAACAAAAATATAACAATAAAATTATTTATGTTACTCCCAATCGTTTTCATTGNTACATACTTCATAAATTAAATAACAAAAATATAACAATAAAATTATTTATGTTACTCCCAATCGTTTTCATTGAATTAAGTACAGAAAATAAGGTCTGAAAAATACTTAAATAGAGTACAACAGTGAAATAATATTGACGTGTCTTAAANAATTAAGTACAGAAAATAAGGTCTGAAAAATACTTAAATAGAGTACAACAGTGAAATAATATTGACGTGTCTTAAAAACAGCACAACATGGTCGCAAAATTTCGTCTAAGGATTGCCGCACAACCAGGGTTCCCTGAATCGCCACCAGTGGGAGCAGGAATCATAGGAAATGAAACGCCATGCCGTAACACCTATCTAAGGAGTGGTGTGCAGNATCGCCACCAGTGGGAGCAGGAATCATAGGAAATGAAACGCCATGCCGTAACACCTATCTAAGGAGTGGTGTGCAGCTCTATAATGAAGTGTTGATCATGGCGCTGGCAAGGACATCTCTAGGTTAGAATTCGGCAGTCGTCTGTATCCTGATAGAACAAGTGACTCCAAACTTCACAGAAGGTAACCAATCCTCATTACGATATTCGAATGCAGGTAATTCAATCGTGGTAAGTTTTCTCGCAGGCCAATATAAAGGCTACTTGGGGTTAAACATCGATATAATATATTTTTTTGGAAATTCCGTTAAGTCTTCCTTGAGTTGTGCCGCTTTTTTACTATTGATTTTTTCACTTTTTCTGCCATTTAAAATCCGGGAACTCAAATTACAAAAACACACAGTATGGGAGAACCGAGGACAAATGTAGAAAGACAAAGGATTGACAAAGGAGTAAGTGTAGACAAAATCTCACACTGACATGAGAAGTTGTAATGCAGATATGACTGTGTTTATTTCACATGTTAACAGCATCTGATGACATACCAGTTGATACTGACATATAATGGTGTCAGAATGTAGTATATACATACTGGAAATTTATATTAGGCATGTGTTATTTATAATTACATAATTTAAAGATTTCCTATAATACTACAATATCATATTTATTAACATTCCTTGTAATATTTTTTTTTTAAATAAAGCTATTTAAAAGTAAAATTACATAATTTGTTTAAACTGTGTACAATTATAAATTCTCTACATTTCAAATNATATACATACCGGAAATTTATATTAGGCATGTGTTATTTATAATTACATAATTTAAAGATTTCCTATAATACTACAATATCATATTTATTAACATTCCTTGTAATATTTTTTTTAAAATAAAGCTATTTAAAAGTAAAATTACATAATTTGTTTAAACTGTGTACAATTATAAATTCTCTACATTTCAAATTATAGGAGACCAAGACTGGTTGTCACAATTTTTACATATCAATTTTCCTTTAAATTTTGTTGAATTACAGTGAAGTTATCTTGAGAGTACATAAAATATGATAATTCGTACAACTAAAAAATTATCATCATCCTATGAAACTCGTAAGACTAACAAATTCGATCTTTAAAGCACTAACAGAGTGTGACTTTTAACCCTGCCAAGGGGATGGTTGTCGCACGCATCGGGGTTGATAATCCCAAAATTTTTAATACAAGAAAAATCGTTAAGCTTTTAAAATAACGTTCCTATAGTTATTACAAACTACGGACAGATTTTATAAAATGAACTTCAATACACTAAGTGAGCATCATTTATGATACAACTACAATACATAATAACTACATATCACCTATGATAAATGATAAAGTCTAGATATTTTTGTGAATGAATTTGGTTTTGCTGCAAATAAAATAATGACAAAAAGTTAATATTATATTATTCGAAAACTAATAGCGTACACGTACTCTTTCAAAGATAATTAATTAAAAATATTTTGTTATAAATTTTTAGTTCTTAAAATGTGATAATTATAAACCATAAAAATGAGTTTCATTTCACATGTAGGTATTAAAAGTTGTTACGAGAACAGAGATGGGGTTTTTTCTACGGCTAATAAGAATTAATGACAGTTAAATAACTCTTTGAATTATTCTCAGAATGTCTTAATTAAAAAAAAACAACAACATCGCTGGCCTACAACATAAAACAAAATTTCAAGAAAAGAAAACAATTTTATTGTTAACGAAAATGTTTCACTCTGTTGTGAGTAACATTACAAGTGATTAATTACAAGAGCAAGATTTTACCGTTACTCATTGTNGAAAATGTTTCACTCTGTTGTGAGTAACATTACAAGTGATTAATTACAAGAGCAAGATTTTACCGTTACTCATTGTTTCAGGATATGTAAAGAGAATATTACCAAGCAATAGAATTTACTATTACCTTACTATCACTGAAAATAAAACTCTATACATGATAAACTATTTGACATGTCAGAATAACAGTAATGGCAAGTGTAAACACGACATCTCAATGTTCATTTCTCATGAAACCATCCTTTGCATTTTACACATTACACCTATGTTTCATTCGACTTACTTTTATAATATGGCTCAATATAATAATATTTGGGAAGTGTCACCTTCCTGTTTTCTTGGGCTTGCATCATTACTTTTACTGTCTTGTCTGTGACAATTAATGTCTCCGTAATACGAGCATTGTTTCGGACTGTTATTCTTGCTCCTGCCTTAGGAAATGGTTGAATATCGTCGGGAGAGATTGTTAAAGCCTTGCTCATACCACTGCTGCAGGGAATTTGATCNCCTTAGGAAATGGTTGAATATCGTCGGGAGAGATTGTTAAAGCCTTGCTCATACCACTGCTGCAGGGAATTTGATCAACTAGATTTCTTGGAGTATTTCTGGATTGTTGACTCGTATTTCTGCGGCAACATCGCTGGTGCTGGTTTGGTAGTTAGTTTCAGTGAGAGTCGGTGTGTCTTCACCTGCGTATTCGTTGCTAGGATGAGGCCGATAAGTGAGGATACTTGGTGCAAAATCTGATTCTGTAAAACATTTTTGGTTGAATGGAACAATTCTCGTACTTCTGAAAACTGCACAAATAAAACTTGGTGTTACTGCANGCTAATAAGAATTAATAACAGTTAAATAACTCTTTGAATTATTCTCAGAATGTCTTAATTTAAAAAAAAACAACATCATCGCTGGCCTACAACATAAAACAAAATTTCAAGAAAAGAAAACAATTTTATTGTTAACGAAAATTTTTCACTCTGTTGTGAGTAACATTACTAGTGATTAATTACAAGAGCAATATTTTACCTTAAATCATTGTTGCAGGATATGTAAAGAGACTATTACCAAGCTATAAAATTGACTATTACCTAACTGTCACTGAAAATAAAACTCTATATATGATAAACTATTTGACATGTCAGAATAAGAGTAATGGCAAGTGGAAACAAGACATCTCAATGTTCATTTCTCATAAGACCATCCTTTGCATTTTACACATTACACCTGTGTTTCATTCGGCTTACTTTTATAATATGGCTCAATATAATGATTTTTGGGATTTGTCACCTTCCTGTTTTCTTGGGCTTGTAACATTACTTTTACTGTCGTGTCTGTGACAATTAATGTCTACGTAATACGAGCATTGTTTCGGACTGTTTTTCTTGCTCCTACCTTNTACTGTTTCTCTTGCTCCTGCCTTAGGAAATGGTTGAATGACGTCGGGAGAGATTGTTAAAGCTTTGATCAGACCACTGCTGCTGGGAAGTTGATCAATTTGATTTCTTGGAGTATTTCTGGATTGTTGACTCATATTTCTGCGGCAACATCGCTGGTGCTGGTTTGGCAGTTAGTCTCAGTGAGAGTCGGCGTGTCTTCACCTGCGTATTCGTTGCTAGGATGAGGCCGATTAGTGAGCAAACTTGGTGCAACATCTGATTATGTAAAACATTTTTGGTTGAATGGAACAATTCTCGTACTTCTGAAAACTGCACAAATAAAACTTGGTGTTACTGCAAGTAAAATAGACTGGGTTGTCACACCGGGAATGTCATGTCATTTCCTGCATTATTTATCATCCAACTTTCACAAGACGAATTCGTTGATTTTTTAATGGGCAATAAACCGACCTATTCAAAGGTTGTAATTTATGACTGCAATTTGGTAAGAAGCAAAGCATTACAATGCCGTTTGCTTTTGCATATTTTAAACCATCAATACCAAGTTGAGAGTAATTTTGATCCAAGAGAAGCAAAACAGGCTTTTCATGTGAGCTTTATGTATGGTTATGGAAGTGCTTCAAACATTCCAGAAAATGTTTCTTGCCTCCATACTGGAGGAATAGCAGCACCCCGCGATCTAGAAGTACCATTCGCTACAAATTTCCATTGTAGTTAACCCGGGGAAAGATAAAACATAGGCGTAATATGGTAACCAATTGCTGACACCGCGCATGCAATTGTCACCAGGCTACCTCTCTCAGCAGGAACGATACTACCAATCTGTTTAAATCCTCGCCGAGCTACAACTTTGTCGGGAACTTGCACTGTTGTCACACCAGTCTCATCCATATCCAATATTTTGTGCGCTTGGAACTTATGGCGAGTCATGACTTCCGCCAAATTGTTTAAAAACTATTCCACGTAGGTTTTGTTGAAAGCAGAGACTCTCGCCAGACTGGTAGCTCCAAATGTTCATATTGACATTGTTGGATGTCGTATTAAGAAAATAAAAGAAAACTAATCAGACACAGCCAATTTTTTTCGATCTATGATTGTGGCATTTTTGTTCCACTTTATAAACCTATTTGGTAAGCAATATTTCTGACTTCTTTATGAGATGAGCCAAAGTAAATGTGTAATGCTTGTAATATATAACCTACAATTTCCTTTTAATGAGATTCACTGTATACTTGGCGATATTTTGGTATCCAACAGAAATTTACTGAAAATTTTGTTTCTCGTTATTCAGATATGTTGGGGGAAGTCTTTTGCTATATCTAGTANGTATTTTGGTATCCACCAGAAATTTACTGAAAATTTTTTTTCTCGTTATTCAGATCTGTTGGGGGAAGTCTTTTGCTATATCTAGCAAGAGTATGATAGTGACGTGGACCACTCCTGCGTGGTATGACATGGCCACTGTCATCACGTCATCGGCCCACAGTCGCTGCACCAGTGCGGCCCGCGGAATCCGCACATCGTGCGTCCAGATGCGAGTCCGCATCGTTCACTTTGGAACGGGTCATGACCCGATACCGAGTGATCCAACCGAGTGCCTGTGGTGTTAATATAAAGAATTTGTTTAGTTAGGAGAGGTATCAAGTCTTAAAATGTGTATTAACTACCATAAGAATTTATCGCCCATGGGCAAATGTTCGCGAAATTCGCCCTTAGGGGATTGCGAAGTTATCACAGAATAAATGCACACCACGTGCATATTTAATGAGGTGTAGAGTAGCAAAGCTAGGGTATTTGTAATGTTCTGTATAATTTTCCGAGTGCAATTGAGTGTCTAGTCAAGCCAATTAGTANTAGCAAAGCTAGGGTATTTGTAATGTTCTGTATAATTTTCCGAGTGCAATTGAGTGTCTAGTCAAGCCAATTAGTAATGAGGGTAATAATTAGTTTTTCTTTCAACCTGACCGTTCCGGTCATAGAGTGCACCAAAACATAACAGACCTAAATTTCCCATGTGCTCTGCAGNAACCTGACCGTTCCGGTCATAGAGTGCACCAAAACATAACAGACCTAAATTTCCCATGTGCTCTGCAGGGCACCACATAAACATGTTTTGTATTTAGAATAGTGTTTAAGATATAACTCTGAAATCTCCTCAAGCTAAGGGATGTCCATCCCGAACATTTAAGGGCCTTATTTTCTCTATGTTTTACGTGTTTATGTAGTGAGGTCAGTAAACTAAGATACCTCGCGGAATGGGGCGAGCTCTCGGCGAGGACGCAGTTCGCCCGAGGCACCCCCGGCAGTTTGAGTCCACGGGTCTTTGGTGCTGCATGTGCATCCCGTCGCGGGGGACTTTCATACTTTGTTCTGAACACTTAAATGCAGTAGGTTAACGTAATTTACTGGAACTTTTNGAGGTCAGTAAACTAAGATACCTCGCGGAATGGGGCGAGCTCTCGGCGAGGACGCAGTTCGCCCGAGGCACCCCCAGCAGTCTGAGTCCACGGGTCTTTGGTGCTGCATGACCTCCCGTCGCGGGGGACTTTCATACTTTGTTCTGAACACTTAAATGCAGTAGGTTAACGTAATTTACTGGAACTTTTATTTAGTTTACTAACAGTCTTCCCCGCGTTCGTAGCACACCTCCATCAGCTCAATTCATCGACCCCGGAGGTTTAATTACTCTTGTAAGTTTTCGCGCCATTCTTGGCCTTTTGTACAGTAATGGCCGCTGGCAGGCCTTGTGAGTCAGGTCTGCTTTAATTTGCATTGCATACACATTACTGTGTACACTATTCGGCAAGGCAATTCACTTGAGTTAATTGAAAATAGTGAGTTCTCAATTAGTGTAGTATTCTGGGCCCTGGCTCTATCCAGGCTGTCATCGACGCCTCAAGGAGGCATCCTTCATTTATAAGGTAAAAGGTAATACTAAGGCATTCTGGAGAGACTGAATACCCTGGTTATATATTACTTTTTCCTGTAAATTTGTACCATGTGTGTCAGGGGATACAGCCACGTGGTTGTTCTGTCCACGATCCTGAGTACTGTGACTTCGTGCTCACCCTGTGAGCTGGTACCCATTCTATTCCAAATTGCAATATTGTGTAATATTCTGATTTTTCTCCGACCGCTCAGATAACGTTAATAGTTTATATTGAATTCATTTGCGGCTTGTCTGATCTACTTGTGGTCTCGANCCCTGTGAGCTGGTACCCATTCTATTCCAAATTGCAATATTGTGTAATATTCAGATTTTTCTTAAATAGTCGCTTGGCGACGTCCGCTTTACTATCTCCGACCGCTCAGATAACGTTAATAGTTTATATTGAATTCATTTGCGGCTTGTCTGATCTACTTGTGGTCTCGAAAACAGATTTCGCTGTTATCATAATATCGGGACTAACTTCTCCACAGTTAGTTTTTCTCTCGAAGTTCCAGACCATTTTNCAGATTTCGCTGTTATCATAATATCGGGACTAACTTCTCCACAGTTAGTTTTTCTCTCGAAGTTCCAGACCATTTTCGTATGCCGAAACTTTCATGGGGTTGGTTGTCACAGGTGACAGCCAGCCCCTTCCTACTTGAGACAACCTGCCCCGTCACGCCATTTTGTTTTGATAATATCGTGTCCTCTGAACAAATGACGGTAACCTNCTACTTGAGACAACCTGCCCCGTCACGCCATTTTGTTTTGATAATATCGTGTCCTCTGAACAAATGACGGTAACCTCAAGACAAATATTGGAACATCTGACATAAAGTCTGCAGTTACCTATACGAAATTTTCCAAATTTAACATACAAAAGNCAAGACAAATATTGGAACATCTGACATAAAGTCTGCAGTTACCTATACGAAATTTTCCAAATTTAACATACAAAAGAAAAAATAACCAAAAATAAAAAAAATTTGGACTGCCTGACTTTATAAAAAAAATCACTTCCAGCTGCCAGACTAATCTCACTGTATTCGCTCAAACAACAATGGACTACTACGTATGGCGGCAATAGCGAACCAGAACGCCTCTGCGCTCTAGCGGCCGAGGAATTAACTTTGTGACAACCAACCCGATTCTCAAACAGCCCTGGTATTCTCTATATTGACAGATATATTATGTAGTATTGCACTCAATTTTTATTTTCTGTAAATTTTTTAATAAGGAACATAGAATATTTAAGTTAATAATATTTAGATGAATAAAAATAAATTACATTATTCATAAATCTAAAAAATTCATTTGAATATTAAAAATTTTACTGTAAAATAAATTAATGAAAATTGAAAGAATTTAAATTGTGTAGTTGTTAAAACATTGTTCGACACAATAAAAAATTTATTTACTATAATAGAAGAAGCAAAATTATTTCCAAGGCATGTACAACGATTATGAAAGGTATGTATTAATCGTTGTAATTCGCATATTCAAATATATAGACGAAAAAACTTAATTTAATCAGTCCACAAAAAACATAATTTTAATGAATTTTAAGCTTTATGCATTATGTTTATTAACTTTNAAACTTAATTTAATCAGTCCACAAAAAACATAATTTTAATGAATTTTAAGCTTTATGCATTATGTTTATTAACTTTGAATTTTGTATTATTTCAGTTAAGTTATATCACGTAACAATTACAAGGCATATTCTTTAATTATATGGTAAAAAATTAAAAAAATTTTACATCGATATCCCAACAATTTTATTATAATTTAAACAATGCAAATTGCATAAATGTAGGCTACATTTTATCATTATATAGTCAATTTCAATATATGTTCATATTTATTTATTAATTATTTAAGATTTTATAATATTTCAGAACTGAAAAATTTTGGTTCTGGAGTCAACCCTTGCACACTGTTACTTCGCCAAAATTTTTATTTAGAGTAAACTATTTTAAAAACGGCATTCTCGTAACATCGTAAGTCATATATATATATATGTATATATTTATATAATTGAATTTACTGCCAGCATTTGCGCACTAATGACAGTCAATGTTTACTTTAATATAAAATATTTTAAGACGGTGACTTTTTCAGTGTTTTACTACAAATAATAATTATTAACTTAAACCTAAAATTCTGTACGGTCACGCAAAGCAGAGATCTGGAGCGGCATAGATATACTTATTGGGGAATCAAACGATATATGTCAAACACACACTAGAATGTTCTGCACGAACAAAATAAAAAAAAATCCCGTAAAATACCAACGTTTGACTATTAGAGTTTTGTTATTCAAGTTTCACCCAGGGCTTTGGGAAAGAAATTTTGAGCAAAAATAAAGTATAAAATTTAAGTTCCCAATGTTAGTTAAAAAAATTTAATTTAAAGAAAATTCTAGAATGAAAAGTGCTGTAGCTACCTGTGTGCTAGAGGTGATAATTACTCCTGGATTTTTTGCAGTAATAGGTATTAACGTATTTGGTGTAATCACAACACCATCAGGTAGTAAACCTTAGCTGGTTCGGTACCAAATTAATTTACTTACATCGCTTGTTGCACTCAAGTAATATTAAGGTGTGCGCTTTATTCATACCGAATATGTTTTCGCATGTAATGAAACACTTTATGTATAAATGGCGATACCTGCATAAACCATACTTCAAGCAGAGGTGCATAAACGTTCCCAAATCAGATAGCTCACAAGTAAAACAACNCGATACCTGCATAAACCATACTTCAAGCAGAGGTGCATAAACGTTCCCAAATCAGATAGCTCACAAGTAAAACAAACAGGAATTGGTTCCTTGCTGTGCAGAGAATCAACCATAAGCACCCTTCATGTGCAACCGGTGGACATGAGAATGGAATTGGATAGCTAGAGTCGAGATAATCACAGTTTTATGTGNGCACCCTTCATGTGCAACCGGTGGACATGAGAATGGAATTGGATAGCTAGAGTCGAGATAATCACAGTTTTATGTGTTTTGGTAGTTCCAAAACCAACAAATATGTTACTAGAGCCGGAAGTCATCGCGGGTTTGATTCCAGTCCGAGCTTTANTTTGGTAGTTCCAAAACCAACAAATATGTTACTAGAGCCGGAAGTCATCGCGGGTTTGATTCCAGTCCGAGCTTTAAGTAGCATGGAAAATAAAGTTGGATGACAAGAACCTGATAGGGAGGGGGGCAGTGGTGGATTTACAAGAAGTCTGAGTAGGCTGGAGCCTAGGGCGGCAGATTTTAGGGGCGGCAAATTTGGGGCCAATTTTTTTTTC
>NQII01010835.1:21686-33060 GCA_002778355.1 Clitarchus hookeri
CGAGAAAATTTTAAGTATTTCGAACAAAAGGCGATGGAATTAAGCGTGTCGAAGCAGTATACAAAAGACATGGGAAAACGACAACCGAAAAGGAAAAAAAAATATGATGAAACACCCGATGAAGAAATGAGAATGACTGCGAGTGACACTTTCAGGGTTAACACATTTCTCGTCCTCATTGATAGACTCGTATCCGAATTAGAAAAACGGCAGGAGGCCTACAATAGGTTCAATGAAAAGTTTTCATTTCTGACCAAAATTAGTGAATTGTCATCATCAACCCTTACGGAAAAAGTCCTTTTCTTGGAAGAAATGTATCCTAATGATTTAGACTGACTTAGTTCAAGAGTGCATACATTTTCAATGCCACCTTTCTTTTGAAAGAATTTTGGTAAAACCAGATTCTGGATCATTGAAAAGTCTATCTTCGTTCCTGCGAAAACAGAATTTGCAAAACGTTTATCCAAACTTAGATATAGCAGTTAGCATGGCTCTATGTACACCAGCGACAAATTGTTCGGGTGAGAGAAGTTTTTCTTGCTTAAAACGGGTGAAAAATTATCTAAGATCTACCTTAAACCAAGAAAAGCTAAACGCCTTAGCTCTTTTGTGCATAGAGTCAGAACTAATGAACAAGATTTCATACGACGATATAATTAATGATTTGCCAATAGAAAATCGCGCAAAAAGGTATTGTAAAACTTCCATAACTTAATTAATTGAATTTCATTGACATCATCAGCTGGATTGTTACCAGATAATTGAATATATTGTTTTAAACTGTAAGTAAGCCCAATAAAAATTATTTAATTACGTTTACCGAATGTACATTATTGTGTAAGTAGTATTGAGGCATACCTTACCCCACCTTAATAGTAGTACATGATTGAGCTTTATTAGCTCAGAAATATACCCAAAAACTACTTCTTGTGCAATCTTAACTAAATCGTTGGGTTGTAAAAATAATCTAGAAACTGACACATCAATCCCCTAGTTCACAATCATACTAATTACGGGAAAAAGGTGATGTAATTAGGACGATAGTGCACAAATCATAAAGTTGTAATTAATATGATTGTGAACTAGGGTATCCAATTGTAGAGGTCGGTAGGGGCGGCAAAATTTGAATAGCCTACTGGTGGCAAATGTGTAAATCCGCCACTGGAGGGGGGCATGTGGAGACAATCGGCTTCGTATTCACGTTGAAGTATGTAAGTGAGTGAAGAGATTTGGACGGCTCTTAACAGCGAGGTCTTGAGAGCTGAATAGAGTGATCGAGGTGAGTATGGAGCAGCGCCGGAATGAACGGGCGGGGGAAACGGGAGATCCCCGAGATAACCCGCCGAACAGCGGCATCGTCCGGCATGATTACTACATACGAAAATCCGGGAGTGGCCCGGCCGGGGATTGAAACCGGTTCGCATTTGCTNCATCGTCCGGCATGATTACTACATACGAAAATCCGGGAGTGGCCCGGCCGGGGATTGAAACCGGTTCGCATTTGCGGGAGGCGAGCAGGCTAACCGCTCAGCCACCGCGGCCCCACGCTGAATAGTGTTTAAGGAATGAACTAAGGAACGTTTGAAACAAATAATAAACTGAGGAGCACTCAACGATTAGATTGAGGAATATTTTGCGCACAATTATTTTAGGAAATAATTGATGAAATGAATAAAGTTTGTTTTGCACAATAAATAGATTAAGGAAAGATTGACGAATGAAGTTAAAAATGTTTGAGATGCCGTTTGCCATTACGTATACCTATGAAAGGTCAAAGGTTTTAACACCGCGTTATGTGCTTGCAGGGCTTTTACTGAACTGATACATTGAAAGTTTAAGTAATTTAACCCTTATGGTCACTGAATGAATGGTGTTTAAGACTAAGCTTATATGTGCTTGGGGGCATACTAAGAATATAACATGACTTAAGGCAGCACCATGTCCCCGAACTATAGTTTTCATACAACTGCGGATATCAGGGAGTGCGTAAATAGTGATAAGCTAATTATATAATTAATATATCCGTTTGGCTGTTAGAATAAACTGAGACCAATATTTAACATGTAATTCCTCGTTTTGGCATCCTTAATTAAGTGAGTGGCATATTTTTCACCTCTTTATATTAATTGCATATTTTCCGAAGGAACGATAGGCTTATGCAATCACCCGAATATCTGTCTGGAATGTACATCCCCCTTAATATATTTTGAACCTGCTAACCGAATTTCACCAAACTCGGTGCACATACNGAACCGAATTTCACCAAACTCGGTGCACATACAGAATTTAGTGAGTACAGAGGACTTTTATAATTTTCAGTTACGTTGTCTTGTCGTTCGGTCAGGACTCGCTGGATCACGTCCCTATGTTCCGCGGANCATCGTCCGGCATGATTACTACATACGAAAATCCGGGAGTGGCCCGGCCGGGGATTGAAACCGGTTCGCATTTGCTGGAGGCGAGCAGGCTAACCGCTCAGCCACCGTGGCCCCACGCTGAATAGTGTTTAAGGAATGAACTAAGGAACGTTTGAAACAAATAATAAACTGAGGAGCACTCAACGATTAGATTGAGGAATATTTTGCGCACAATTATTTTAGGAAATAATTGATGAAATGAATAAAGTTTGTTTTGCACAATAAATAGATTAAGGAAAGATTGACGAATGAAGTTAAAAATGTTTGAGATGCCGTTTGCCATTACGTATACCTATGAAAGGTCAAAGGTTTTAACACCGCGTTATGTGCTTGCAGGGCTTTTACTGAACTGATACATTGAAAGTTTAAGTAATTTAACCCTTATGGTCACTGAATGAATGGTGTTTAAGACTAAGCTTATATGTGCTTGGGGGCATACTAAGAATATAACATGACTTAAGGCAGCACCATGTCCCCGAACTATAGTTTTCATACAACTGCGGATATCAGGGAGTGCGTAAATAGTGATAAGCTAATTATATAATTAATATATCCGTTTGGCTGTTAGAATAAACTGAGACCAATATTTAACAAGTAATTCCTCGTTTTGGCATCCTTAATTAAGTGAGTGGCATATTTTTCACCTCTTTATATTAATTGCATATTTTCCGAAGGAACGATAGGCTAATGCGATCACCCGAATATCTGTCTGGAATGTACATCCCCCTTAATATATTTTGAACCTGCTAACCGAATTTCACCAAACTCNCCGAATATCTGTCTGGAATGTACATCCCCCTTAATATATTTTGAACCTGCTAACCGAATTTCACCAAACTCGGTGGACATACAGAATTTAGTGAGTACAGAAGACTTTTATAATTTTCAGTTACGTTGTCTTGTCGTTCGGTCAGGACTCGCTGGATCACGTCCCTATGTTCCGCGNGACTTTTATAATTTTCAGTTACGTTGTCTTGTCGTTCGGTCAGGACTCGCTGGATCACGTCCCTATGTTCCGCGGACATGGCGTGGTCGAACATGGCTACTTGGACTGATTGTTCACTATTTTCTCTGCGATGCCCTAGGTTGTACACTGTTCGCCATTCGGTCAAACCAAAGTGAATGTGGTCCATGGCGATTTCAATAATGGTGTTGTGTTGTCTAAGCCATGGCACCCCTAGAATCAAGTCCTCTCGTATCTCGTCGGAGACGAGGGCGATAATGTCCATAGAACAGTCACAAGAATTTATTTACACTTGGACTTCTCCCAAATATTTGCTGGTCCCGTTCAGTGTGGCCAATTGTAAAATTTATTTGTCCAAGTGGTTCAGCTGTTGGACTATTAACTCCAGCCACCCGAAGTTATGCGATTATGCAGTATCGATTAAGGCGACGATATCCGTCTCATCCAAGTGTATGGGAATTCTGATCTGTTTATCCCTGGCGGAGCTAACCTGACCTAGGTAATGGTGTATCTGTTGTTATTTGTAGTTTTGGGAGTTCCGGCCCCGACAATGGTGGAGAGGGCAGCCCCTATTTTCCTTACTTTGCTTTGACGTTTCCCTGCGGTTCACTCGCCCAGTTCGGACACATTTTGTGCCAGTGGTATTGTTCGGCCTTATATGTGCAGGCAGCAAGGCAGGTTTGGTTTGCCTCTCCCACTTANACATTTTGTGCCAGTGGTATTGTTCGGCCTTATATGTGCAGGCAGCAAGGCAGGTTTGGTTTGCCTCTCCCACTTATCACATCTCAGATTTTGGGATTGTCCCTTATGCCACTGTTCCCTTTAGACATCCGAGTGTCCACAGTATTGCTCCGCGCATCTGTCCACCTGTTTTTACTGCGCGGATTAAAATGTGCTACCCTGCGCTTCTCCATGTCCTGTATTAAACCCATGGCTGTTCTTAAGAAGTATTCTGTTCCGTTGAACACCATGGGCCATAAGTCCGGTCGGTAATCATGTCTCGCCATTTCCACGATCGTTTCGAACACGTGTTGCTCCGATAAATGTGGATAATGTATGTCGGCTAGACTTAACTTTCGGCTNTTTCCACGATCGTTTCGAACACGTGTTGCTCCGATAAATGTGGATAATGTATGTCGGCTAGACTTAACTTTCGGCTTACGAATATGTCAAAGTCTTGGGTGGCGCCTTGTTGCTCGGTAAACAGGATGACTTGTTGTCTTAACGTGGTATATGTGTTCGCGTATCTGGCTGTAAATTTGTGTACGAATTGTCCCCGAATTCTGTCGGGGACCCCCACCATGATTTCGCTTCCCCGAGTAGTTGGTTCCCGATAACACTCGCCCACTCTTCCTCGCTAACCCCGTACCATTGTAATTGGGTAGTACACTCTTTGAGGAACGCACGTGCATCCTCAGCTGTCTGGCCGGAAAAGTTAGGGAGTGTCAGAAATTTGGCGGGTGTCATGTAATTCCGCCCGGTTAGGCTTGCATGTGCTCGGGGGATGATGGCCCCGGTGTTTCGAACTGTGTCCCTCCGAATTATACCATTCCCTTCCATGCATGCATGGGTGGCACGAGTTCCATTCGAGGGGTTTTTAGGTTATGTAACTGCAGCACATGTTGGGTGAACACATCAATTTCTCTTTATATTCGCATGGGTTCCAGTATGGTCCCATATTGGGCTGCATACTTTTGNGAACACATCAATTTCTCTTTATATTCGCATGGGTTCCAGTATGGTCCCATATTGGGCTGCATACTTTTGTTGACACTGTTTACACTTAAACGTTCCATCGCAGACCACTTGCCATTTCCCAGTTAACACACATGTGGGGTGAAAACTCGTTTTACACTATTTTCAGTTTATGCATGTCTTTTCGGGANCCATTTCCCAGTTAACACACATGTGGGGTGAAAACTCGTTTTACACTATTTTCAGTTTATGCATGTCTTTTCGGGATCACAAAATATGCTGTCCGACACATTTAACCGTGGTTGTTGTTTGGGTACTCACCAGTTGCTGGCTGAATCTNTATGCTGTCCGACACATTTAACCGTGGTTGTTGTTTGGGTACTCACCAGTTGCTGGCTGAATCTCATGCTCTGGGTGTTCTGGCTGGCATTTTGTCCACTTTTCCATGCATTGCAACCACGGGAACTGTTGGTGTCGCAGGGTTATCCATTCTGCGTGGTGTAAGCAACNGTCCACTTTTCCATGCATTGCAACCACGGGAACTGTTGGTGTCGCAGGGTTATCCATTCTGCGTGGTGTAAGCAACTCGTATGTATTGTGCGTTGGCAAGTAGCACAGCTCACATAGTATGTGCCAACCCCGGCACACGTGGATCGCGCGCACCTTTAGGCGACCACTGTGGAATCGAGTGGAGGCAGGAAGTATGCATCGTATTTGATCGACGGGCACCTGCATTATTATTTGTTTCAATTAACATACCTGCATGAATGTAATATTTGTCAAAGGGATCTAGTGTTCGGGGTTTTAGTGTGACTAGTGTGAAGGCTGTCCACCTACCAGGTCAACCACACATTTCCATTTCTCAGCAGTCTTTTGTACATCACACGATGCTGTGGCACACGGAACACGCGGTCGACGCGATGCAGTGGCCCGGTCCTTAGTTGTAATCGCGGNACATCACACGATGCTGTGGCACACGGAACACGCGGTCGACGCGATGCAGTGGCCCGGTCCTTAGTTGTAATCGCGGACCACCTTCCTGGAAGGCAGCAGCCTTTACCGTTCGAGGGCTCCTCGAATACGTGGATTGTATCACCCGNATCGCGGACCACCTTCCTGGAAGGCAGCAGCCTTTACCGTTCGAGGGCTCCTCGAATACGTGGATTGTATCACCCGGGTGGCTGTGACATCAGAGTCCATTGTCCTATGCAGGCCTCACCTATGCCACAAAATGATGGCATGGACCGCGTTATTCCTGGTCAAGCAGTGCCAATGGAGAATTATAGTCCGACTGACCTTTCTTCTGAGGATTTGCCGATATGTGTTTGTTATGCTTTATTTTTGCCACACCTAGTTGGGCAAGCCATTTAACATTAACTCAGCGGTTGAGGATACTAATGCTGACGTCGTCCGGCGACTATGTTTAGAAAAATTAAGAATATTATACAATATTCCTATTTATNTGAGGATACTAATGCTGACGTCGTCCGGCGACTATGTTTAGAAAAATTAAGAATATTATACAATATTCCTATTTATAACAGAATGGGCGCCAGCTCACTGGGTGAGCACAAAATCAAGTTCTCAGGATGGTGGGCTGAATGACCATGTGGCTTTATCCCCTAACACACACAGTATAAATTTACAGGAAAACGATATCTATCGCCATGGTATTCAGGCACACCATGGTATTCAGGCTCCGTTACCTTTTACCTTACAAATGAAGGATGCCTCCTTGAGGCACCAATGACTTCCTGGATAGGGCCAGGACCCGAAATACAACATAATGAGAATTCACAAGTTTTGGTTAACTCAAGTAAATTATATTGCCGAATAGTGTACACAGTTACATGTAGGCAATACAACTTAAAGCAGACCTGACACACAAGGCCTGCCAGTAGTCATTACTGTACAAGCAGGTGAAGAAAGGTGCGAAAACTTACAAGAGTAATTAAACCTATGGGGTCGGGAAATTGAGCTGACAGTGGGGTGTTGCGAATGCGGAGAAGACTCAGTAAACTAATAAAAGTTCCAGTAAATTAAGTTATTCTATTGCAGTTAAGTGTTCCGAACAAAGTATGAAAGTCCCCGCGATGCGACGAATGTGCAGCACACAAGACCCTTGGAATCAGAATGTCGGAGGTAATTTAATTAACTGACCTCATTAACAGATAACTAGAAACATATACACATAAAACACTGAAATGTTCATCTCAAGTTTTCTTAATCCTGTAGAGAGTTAAGAGTTCTTAATTAAGCACTAATATACATACAATCATGATTATGTNAGTTTTCTTAATCCTGTAGAGAGTTAAGAGTTCTTAATTAAGCACTAATATACATACAATCATGATTATGTGGTGCCTTGCAGAGCATGTGGGAAATTTAGGTCTGTTAAGTTTTGGGGCACACTACGACTGGAATGGTCAGGTCGAAAGAAAGAATAATTATTTCCCACGTCACTAATTGGCTTGATTAGACACACAATTACACTCGGAAAATTATATAGGACACTTCAAATAACATAGCATTGCAAATCTACACCTCATTAAATATGCACATAGTGACTGTGGACCGATGATGTGATGACAGTGGCTGTGCCAGACCACGCAGGAGTGGTCCTCGTCACACTTGTCCTGTATCAGCTCATCCATTTTCTTAATCAAAGTCCCATGGGGCACCTTATCTAATGCCTTCTCAATCCAATGAAGCAGGCATCAACCTGCTTCCCTTCATCAACTGCCTGCACAAGATTATTTAATTGCCTAGCCAGCTACATCTCACATGAGTGTCTTTTTCTGAAACCATGTTGTGACTTCTCCAACCAATTCCTCTTATTCATAACATAACATTGCTGAAGGAGTCTTTGTTTGGAATCAATTTGCAGGTATTGAGCTTAATTGAATTTTAAAATGCTGATTGTCTAAGAACAAAGCCTTCTCAAAAGAAAAAGATATGAAAAATAAGCATTCTTATTAACGATTCATTAATTTTGTTGCAAACATTGTAGCCAACCTATATATAATCTACAATTATTTGTTAAACACACATTTACTTCCATGTTTCCATTTGTAAATACATAATTTAATTATAACGTTTTTCACAAATTACTATTAGGAATAACCAAAACATCTTTGTGTAAACTAAAATCATTATGTTTAAGAGTTTTAATGTTGGCATAAAATTCTAAATAATAGCAAAACATAGAGGAAAATAAGGACCCACCAAAATAGCTTTGAGCTTCATCTCTTTATCTGCCTTGCTACATTGTGATTGGCTCCTGTAAAAAGGGAATTGAAATNAATAGCTTTGAGCTTCATCTCTTTATCTGCCTTGCTACATTGTGATTGGCTCCTGTAAAAAGGGAATTGAAATGGAGTTGCTAAACTTTTTATTGTCTCTTTTGAGATCATAATGCATCCCAGTGTCATTTGTATAGACTTCATAAAGACTCTAATCCTTCCTGTGTATGTGGAGCNTTTGAGATCATAATGCATCCCAGTGTCATTTGTATAGACTTCATAAAGACTCTAATCCTTCCTGTGTATGTGGAGCTCCTAGTGCAGATTTGAATCACCTCTTGTTTCAGTGTTCCACTGGANAGACTCTAATCCTTCCTGTGTATGTGGAGCTCCTAGTGCAGATTTGAATCACCTCTTGTTTCAGTGTTCCACTGGAGGCAATAGAAGTTCGTTGTATGCTTCTTTTCGTTGGCTTCGTGTGATTTTTCCTGTACCTTACCCTTCGGTACTTTTCTATGACCTTCGGGTAGTTTGTGTCATTCTCACTCGGTTTTTACTTGCCCACGGTATTGTTATTTTATCTTAAGAATCTGGTGTCATGTTAGATGTCCTCGGTGACCGGCCCACTCTTTCCTTGCTATCCCCAGTTCTATGGCCTTTCTTTCCCTCCGTGGTTGATAGGCGATGTTGATGCGGATGCCAGTCTAGATGCTGCCTTGGTGTGAGGAGGTCGCTCTGTGCTCTTCCGCATTCACTGTCGCTCTCCACTTCCGGGTTCTTTTTAGAACTCGGAAAACAGTTATATTGCATAGCCAGAGCAAATTTTAAATAGTGGTTCAAGCGGCTGGCCTTTCCTAGTTGCGTTTCCGGTAAAGGAACGCAGTCTGAGGCCAGCTTGTGGAGAACAATTATTTTTACTAGGTTAGCTGGGCCTTAAACTTTCATATTGAGTTTTTAAGGCCCTCGGTTTACGCCCAACCAACATCCATCCCAAGTTCTCCCTTCGTGACAGGCAGCCTCTGCACGTGTTTGTTGTAGAGCTGCCTAACACCGAGCACCCTCGTACCATTCACCAGATCCATGGCCTGCGTGGTCTGGTAGTTCGCGTTGAAGACTTCCAGCATCCTGAAGGGCCTGCACAGTGCTTGCCTGCCAGCCAGTGCCTGCCAGCACTTCGGACACTCGAGCAGAGTGTGCCTGGCCGCAGCTCGCAGCCGCCTCTGNGCCTGCCAGCCAGTGCCTGCCAGCACTTCGGACACTCGAGCAGAGTGTGCCTGGCCGCAGCTCGCAGCCGCCTCTGCGGTCAGGCACACCACACTGTAGATTGCTCCTTGCCAGACAAGGACGTCAGGTCTCTTAGATGCCGTGTGGGTTGTGGAAGTAACCACGCAGCAAACTTCCAAGTGTGCACCACCTATCAGATGGACAAGTGGCGCTTCCTGCCGGCCGAGGAATGCAAAAAGCATCAGCAGTTGTCACAGCTCCCTCCTCCACCTCCTGGGATGCAGTATAGGGCTCCTCCCGCCACCTGGGAAAAGCCAGTTCCTGATAAGAGGAACACTGTTCAGGGTCGTGGCCCCAGACGCACTCAAGTTCAATATATCTTGCCCACCCATTCACAAGGCCTCCCTGCACCAACCTATAATCTTTTATAATGTGTTTGGGTACAAGGTGTTGGGCTTTCCAGCTATCCCCAACAATCCACGCACTAGGCTTCAAGTGTATGTGCCTCCCACTCCGAACAAGGGAAAGGAGAGCCACCAAACTCATCCTCGTCGCAAGGCGGGGAAATATCCTCCGCTGCAGACTGTCACTCGCTCGCAGCTGCCAGCTGCCCATAAAGTCGTGCCCTTTGGCTCAAGGCAATTCAGCACTAGAAGAGATGCTGGAGAGCCTTTTCACACTCCTATCTATCTGGATGGACCCTTCTCGAGGGCAGGATGACAAATGTCANGAGAGCCTTTTCACACTCCTATCTATCTGGATGGACCCTTCTCGAGGGCAGGATGACAAATGTCAGGCACTCCTGGGTTTCGCCCTGATGATGCTTCCCAAGCCCGTTAATGTGTGTTAGAGGCCAGAATGCCAGTCTGCCCTTTCATTGTTTTAAGATAATTAATAGTATTGCTTATTGGAATGCCCGAGGCGTTCGCAATAAGAAGATTTCATTTCTCGGCACCAGGTTCCTATTATTGCTATTAATGAAACACATTTGAACCCACAAATTAGATAAACAATTCGGGGATTTAAATGTTATTGTTCAGATAGGGGCCAGCATGGTGGCGGAGTATTAATTGTAATACGCCATACTATTGCATGCTCTACAGCTAAATAGCTTGAACTAGATAAACTAGAAGCAGTGGGAATTAAAGTAAAGCTAGGAATTCAACAGGTTTGAATTTATTCTTCACCAGATTTACTCGCTTTCGGCGACTTATATGCAAAACATCCCGCTTGGGGCTGTCTCGCGCATACAGCCAATGGGAATAGTTTTTTTTAGATGTCAGGAGCAACGCAATTATTGTGTTTATGCGCCCAGCGAACCTACGTTTCAGCCAACAATTAATCAGAGGACTGATATACTAGATGTCGTTCTTAATAAAGGNATGCGCCCAGCGAACCTACGTTTCAGCCAACAATTAATCAGAGGACTGATATACTAGATGTCGTTCTTAATAAAGGCTGTCATATGACCTTAGAATTAGAAGTGCTCCACGAGTTGGCTTCGGACCATTAGCCTGTCCGCATGTTGTTCAGTGATGTGGAAACTGACAACATGCCAATTCGTAAAGTTAAGATTATACGAATGCGAACTGGCCGGGCTTTAAGGAATACCTGGACGAGACAATAAATCTACCAGCTCTTGTCATTACCCCTTATGAATTATACTCTGCTGTAATTCATTTCACAGAGATAATTCAGACGGGAATTACTAATTTTGTCCTGGAAAAAACCCAGCGGGCTTGCGCAGATACACTGCCTGTGAATATCAGGGAATTGATCTCGCGAGAAAATAAGCTGCTCAGGCGCTATTCTCGCTTTTGTACTAGGCAAGT
>NQII01010836.1:0-28553 GCA_002778355.1 Clitarchus hookeri
TTTATTTTGAAGTTCGACGATTTCACACAAAAGTCTTGCAAGAGAATATTTCCGCGAACCGACTCTACTGCACGACGCATGTCACTAATTCCTTCTTTAGCAATAATTGTCTCATCATAATCGCATGCAAAATCAGTAATCGTCGATGCAGCTAGAGGTATTTTTCAGCAACACTTGCTGACTTTCAAAAGACGAATCCTTGCGTATCTTGATGTGTTTCTTTGATGTATCTCCTAGCATAAACTGCATGTGGCCATTGTCGCAAAGTTTCCTCATGCGAAAATGACTCTTCTTCCAGGCGGTTCTCTCATGGCGCCGAGCATTTGGACCGTAGGTGAAAACTCGATCGCAGAATCGGCCTTGAAGACAAATGAGTCGGTGATAACGCAGCTCGCGGCTTCACGTCCGTTGATATCAAAGTCCGGCCTTCGTATTTATAATTCATCTTCGCTGTATGACGAGAGAGCGCTTCCAAGACGATGCTCACCTCACGGTATCTGAATGTGAACGGACTGCTGTTAACTGTAAGTTTCTTATATAATCACGAAATATTTACTTGCGTTTCTAATACTTATAAGATAAAACAATCTTAACTGATGACAAAACAATCCCATCGAACTGTTTTGTTCTTACATCGGACTTGTCCCAAACAATCAGTTCCTCTTTTCCTTACATTTTCCCATATATTTTATACTATTTTATTCTTACAATATGTATAAAAATACGAATACAGTCACCATAATTGTTATATCCGAAAGGGATTTAATATTTTTTATAGTTCCGGATCTCAAACTCAGGTCCATTCACCATACCTCACATTTGGAGTTTGCTTAATACTTTGTACCTGGTGCGTATAAGCACACAAACAGTAGAAAATCACGGACAAACTTTGTAAAAAAAATTACCCGAAACTTGGGACGGTATTATAACTGTGGACCCTAGATCTCACTACAACTTGTTCATTCTTCGTCCTAAGTTTGTGTAAACAGCCAACACTATATGTTTCATACCATGTATTTACATATAATTTATTACGAACATTTTTTACTAAAGTGTTACTTGGGTGGTTCTTGTGTGTAGACTTGTGAGACATCTGGGCCGAGAGACAACTGGCCTCTAGTTGTTCCAGTGTGACGTCGTCGGATTGGAAACTAACTTCCGAGCCTCGCTGACTTCGCATAGGGAAAATGTGCAATAATGACATTTTAATTTTGGTGATCGAAATTATGTGCTAGCTAAATAAAATGTCGAAGTTTGCCAAATGCATTTATATACTAATTCACACATTTTGGCTCAAAAATAATTTAGCGTAAGAAGAACGCACATGATCTTGTCATGAAATAAACTTAATTACTGGTAAATTTTCCTCTTGAAAGCGAATTTTTATAGGTGGCCATTAGCAAGCCTCTAATTTTATAGCAAGCCTCTAATTTTATAGCAATCCTCTCCCCCTTACCAACAAAACAATTCGCTCGCCCCTCCAAAGATGGGCCAGCGCACATCACTGATGCACACGGAACTACACACAGATTCGCGAGTATTTTCGCGTTTCTAATTGCGAAGAGGTTTAGGAGGCTCGTAACATCGAGGTCTTGATAACCGATGAGGGTGATACGAGGTGAGAATGGAGCAGCGCCGGAATGTAAGGGCAGGGGAAACTGGAGATCGCCGAGAAATCCCGCCGACCAGCGGCATCGACCGCCACGCTTCCAACATGTGAAAATCCGGATGTGACCCCATCGGGAATCGAACCCGGTTCGTCTAAGTAGGAGACGAGTAGTCTAGCCATTGCACCACTGGTTTAGTGGTTAGTAGTTTGGTTCATGCAGGGAAGGGAACACAGTCAGAGGGACTCACTGTCTTCTCTCTCGGGCTCGACTGAGTTCTCGCAGCTGTCCTTCTCGTAGAGACGCTGACGAGTGACGGAGAGGATGGCCAGAGGCTTCATGTCTTCCCCGGCCTCGTCGTAGAAGGGCGACAGTGGGTCGTTGGGAGTATTAGAGGTTATCTTCACTATCGGCTCTGCTGGAATTGAGGGCGAATCATCTGACTTCAAGAGAAAAATATCAGTTGTTGGCTCGAGCTTCTACAACTAAGCAAGCAATTCTATTTACTCTTTCTCACATATTCAAAATGTAAATACATTTTTGCATGCCACACATCATATTTCGAAAATTCTTTGAAAGCAAATAGTTGTAGGCTCTCGCCACTGAAAATTATAACAATTGATATCAACACAGACTAAAGTGGTAATAGCAGGTAGTGAAGCTCTCCGACAGCATTTCTAGCCCACTAACAGTGGACTAAGTCCCCAAAATACAAACCAGTATCTATTTATTATTACACACACACTTACATTAATGTTTCTCATTATCTTCAATGAAAGACACACTACCAATGTATTTATTAATAACTAATATCTGTATATTATGCTTATTGTCATCAAATCACAACACAAGTTCATTAGAACAACAATTATTTATGCTTGTGTGTTAATACTAACGCATACTCGTGCGTTAATACTAACCAGAAAAATAAAAACTCAGAATTTTGATTTAAAATAGAGCTATATGTTAAAGTCCTTTATAGTGATGAAACAAGAGACACTGAATATGAAAGAGATATATCGAAATTATTTGATTGGTTGACATGAGAGGAATGGATTCTACTTAAGAAGGACGCTTATAAATACATTACTAATGATCACTGAGCTGGAGTTAGGCTAAAAGTAAACAGTAAGCTGATGATTATGGGAAATCTAGTTGAGTCTATTAGCGAGATAAATGCTATCGGCAACAAAGCAGTGTGTCATAGTAAGTAGGGTGCAGAGACTGCGTGGATGACTGTCATTTAACAACAAAAGCATACGCCACAAAGTTTAAGAAATAGTACACTATTATGTAATATAAGGAAAAATTCCATAATTACTGAAGAATCATCCTTTTGATGATGTAGAGTCAGACAATGTGCATAAATACTTTATATTGCAAACAATTTAGGACAAGACAAGTTTTCACATGTAACATCTAGCAACTGTACTTCAAAGAGGTACAACAATACCATTACATCGTTAAGATGCAAGACAGAAACGCTTGTGTGACAGGGGGCAGGCAAGAGATATCCAGTCCTCAGTAGAGAGTAAGATCACCCCTGACTGCGATGTAGGATGCGCAGCGTCTGTCCATGCTCAGTACGAGGTTGTTGACGAGCTCTTCAAGCATCACGGCCAGTTATCTTGTAGCGTCGGTCGCTGTTGTCACGCGTTTTCCGACAAAATTATTCACTTTCCAGATTGTATTTAGCTCGGGGGACCGTGTGGGCAGATCCATGCGTCGAATATATTTACTCTCCAAGAGATCAGAAACAGCCACTGTACCATAAGTAGCGCTGTAGTTGATAAAAATGAACCCAGAGCCCAAAGCAATCGGGAAAAAACACTTGCGAGGAAGGAGAACCTCGGTACAATAGCAGTCACTGCTGATTGAGCCTCCTTGTAATATGTGGATCTACATACGGCTACCAACATTATGCCTTTTAAAAAATGAGAGCTCAACCACCTCCAAGCCTGTGCCTTTCAACAATGTTGGAGGGGTGATTGCGTGTTTCCTGCTCCCTCCAGATATATAGATGTCCGGAATCGCCTGTGAGAGGAAATCGACTCTCATACGTTTAGTGCGCTTGACCCCACTGCTGAGCTGCCCGGACCGTGTTTTCCCGGCACCACAGCAAGTGCCATCTCCGTTGGGTGGGCGTCAATGTCACATACCATATTAGTCGCCGAGCGAACAAACCACCTGTGTGCAGTCTCCTGGGTCACGGGTAAATGGCGATATTGGACGTCTAGTAGTGCATTGTGTGTGCCTTGCGACTTCACCCACTGTCTGCAGACAATTTCTCCTCACTTAGGACAACACACCGGTCATCTACCGCCGTGGTTGCTCTTGCACAACCACTACTAAACCTTCGTACAGCTGTTCTTGTTCTAAATGCCGCCAAAGCTCGTGACATGACGCTGTGTGCGATCCCGAACTCCTCGGCCCCACTAGCCACACTTATACATTCTTACAACTTCTCAGCGATTTGACTTCGAGTAAAGTCGTCCAGATGTTGTCCATGGGATTGTCTATTGGTCATATCAAACATCAGAGAATAACTCGACGTCGTTCGACCCGATGCACATTGTGCGATAACTTCCACTGTTCTTCCGGTCGATTTGACCAGTTTGTCCCACTTAAATTTTGCACAACAGCGTTTTTTTAAAAAATATTTTAATCTAACTGACATTGTGACTTTGATTTACTACTTTACTTATCACAATTCTCTAATACGGCTTTCTAGAGTGGTACCTGCCGAGTGAAAGTATATGGTTTTACATGATGTTATGATTCAGTAAAGGCGGACAAGCCTGACGAACAACAGCGACGTGTCGGTATCCAGGCCAGGCGAAGAATCCTCAACACATTACAACAATAATAGTGTGTAAAACATATCAGCGCAGCGCCGGTGGCACAGTATCTGGGACAATTATGCCACCGGAAACTGTATAATACTTGGCAGCACTTTGTATGTCTGTCTCTCCGAGGACCCACGCCGAGATGAAGCCATCACTAGTATTAATCTTTGTTCCAGTCGCATTTCTACAATTATTTCCTTTGTAAAATGTTAAATACCAAAAAAATTGTGGCCAAATTAACATTTATTGACTTGAGAACATCACAAACTAATATTGATTTACTCGTACTTGCTCTCTTGTAGCAGGACGATTTTCTTGAAAGGGCACACAGTGTTGTTTCTTAGAAAGCGATATTGTGAACGGTGGCTGAAACATGCCTAAAATCATTTAACAGGTAAAACACTGCCCTTCTGCTCGACCGGTCTCACACTAGGCAGTGCCCTTCATTTATATGAAAGAAACGACCCGAGAGGAATGAAGCGTGCATATTAAGCGTGGTTTCTCTGCCATGCCTGAGCAGAAAATAGGCTCGAAACAAAAACAGTGTGTTGTTTTGAGAATTCAAACTATACAAGCAGTTGAACTGATATTGTTCATCAAGTCACAGATGCCACAATCAATAAAGTTGTACGGCACTTTAAAGAACATATTAACGCTTTTTATCTTTGCCTGCGACTTCCAAATCTGAAGAAAGATGGAAAATAGTTGTGAAATACAAGCTAGGTGTCGGAACGTTGAACGATTAATCATAAAATTATCCAGAGCAAGAATAACAAGGGAAACAAGCTGGATATATTTAACACATCCATATAAGCATTTCAATAGCATGTGAACGATTAATTCAAGTAGTCAAAAACAGTGAGTGATCGAATTGAATCTCTGAATCAGTGCAGCTATGAAAATAAATTGCTAAGTCTTATGCGTCCTCTATTTTTCTTGGCACAAAGAAGATTAGACATTCTTAAAATGTAGTTTTACTGTCTTGAAGGAAGTTATTTTCTCCAAATTGCTACATTCTCATCAAAAGAAAACATGACTAGGCATCTCTAGAAGGAATTCCGTAAACATACGTCAAGAATAATCGCATAGGAAGGAATTAGGAATGGACCGATAGAAAATATTTCTGGAGCTCCACGTTACAGCTAGAATCAATATGCCATTCCATAGTGCTATGAACCTGTGCGACGACTGAGTATAACAGAAAATAGTGCAATTACTATGGAATGGAGGTAAATATAGAGAGGCGTATAGAATGACCGATGAAGTGTATAAAAAACAATACGTTGGAAAATGAAGGCCAGTTGAAAACATTGTTCCTCAAGTGAGCTCATTTTGCTCATAGTCTCACACATGATAAAGCAATCAAAATATTGCATCATATCAAGAAATGCAAATATAATTATATCGCGGTGATAGTACGAAACTCCACATCTTCTATGAAAGTTAAGTCACTGATGACTGCTATTGTACCAAGGTTCTCCTTCCTTACATGCGTATTTTCCGAGGCGCAGTGCACCCTGAGTATTTTATTTGGGGATGAGAACGCTACACCTCATCGTAAAGTGAAAATGTTCGCCGCATGTATTGGCCTGCACAGTCCCCTGACATAAATACAATAGAACATGTGGGATGTAGTCGGGAGACGCCTGGCAGCATGTCGCCAACCGCCAACCACGACTCCACAGCTGCCATCAGCGTTACAAGACGAATGGACCATGATGACTCAAGAGCTCATCGACCTCATTCTGAGCATTAAAAGATGGTGCATATTCTGCATCGCAGTCATATCACATTCCCTACTGAGGACTGCGTATTTCTGGCCTACCACCTGTCGTATGTGCGCTTCTGCATTCTGCCATGCTGTGCTCAGGACACATTTTTGAACAAATGTTTTTGCGTCCTTTGGAATCCCTTCTTGGTCACTGTCGGTCACATCTCCTCTATTCTTGAATCTTGATGATGTTGTGGCATGCTTTGTAGCTATGTGAAACGCTGTTACTGTGCTACATTACACATGACTACATATCCCATCCTTAATTATCACACAGCTCTGTATGAAGATATATGAGGGCTGATTCTGAAGTGATGGCAACAATTGTTTATCCCCGAAAATGATCCAATACAGGAAATGTACTATGCACAGTGGAAAGTGTACAACAAGTACGTTATAAAGGTGACACCCCGCAGGAATGTCCGGCAAGGAACAAAGACAAGAATGGGTGCTTGAAATCACATTTTAATTGATTTATTCCCGTACACTCTGTATACACTCATTTGAACGGGTATGTATCGTACGTGTACGAGCTGCTTAACATCCTTCAAAGCAGTCTCCGAGGTTGTCCACGGTTAGTTGCCAGCGATGAGGCAGATGGGGAAATACCATCGGTTGAACTCCCATTCCCAACGCCGTAAACAACGTGTAATGCTACATGCTGTATGAAGTCTTGTGTCTGATCGTTCTACGGTTGTTTTTGCCAAGTCTTGTCAACCGCCTGTTCCCCTCGCCGCTTCCCCATCCCCTGACCGGCTATTCCCAGCAACGCTTAAGCCTATGAACTTTTCAATAAAATAATTTAAAATAAATTATTTTATAAATTTTTTTTATATCGGCTTGCCACGTTATATTTATAACATTGATTGGCCGTTGAAGTAGAAAAATAAATAACATCAGTGTCGACATAGACCATAATGATTTTTCTTTCTATTTGCACTAACAAGCCATACAAAGAAGTTGATACAATAAAGTAATTTTAAAAGTATTTTTCTAAACTTTAAATTTATATATACTTTTGTGACTAAAAGATTTAAAGTCATAAGTATACAGCTTTATATAAAAAAGGAGGAGTCTTTTAAGGTGCATACGACAGTGATGTCACAACGATTGTGTAACCCAATGAAAGGTCCGCTATATTGGATTTAATAGGCATGCCTCCCCTCCTTCCTGCCGTCACTACACAACCATAACACAGTCCCGTCACCCCACCTTAACAATACCCCTCACCAGCATCTCAACCTCCATCCCATCTCGTCAACTCACCACCCCCTCCCAATTACACCAATGCTATGACATCACAGGCGAAGATCGCGCTTGAGGCCTTGTTGGATAATAATTTCTCAGACATCTAGAAATTGATGCATTCGTGAATAATTAAAATTAATTATAATTTTTTTAACTATTTTTAAAATTATAATTTTAAAAATACAGTTTTATGTATCGAACATTAATTTTCAATGAAAAATCGGTTAATAAAATTTTAATTACGTAAATTGTGCAATTTCCCATGGTACTTGGTAACATTAAAGAAAAACAAAATTTTATCATGGAGTGATGGGAGTTTGAGCCTACAACCTCTCAAATAAGAGTAGGGTGCTCTTACCACTCAACTACTTAAGCAACTATGATAAATACTTTTTAAACCTGCTTAAATGCAAACCAACGAAGTGGCTGCCATTCCCTCGTAAAATCACATTAATGTATTAAACATTTTGTTATATATTCTTTCAACCAATGCATATATGGCTCATGCATTTATTAAAGAGCATTTTAAGTTTAATTTCATCATACTTACCGCTTTGTCTTGGGATGAGTGATGGCCAAGGGGAGGGGGTGTAATGTATCTTTGAAAGATGGAGGGAGGATGGCATATGTACTGATCCTTTCAATTTAAGTGCCGAAGATGCTTGGCACCATGTTATAAATCACTTAAATTTTTGAAACACTTTTATCGAAGAAAAAAATTATATGGAAGGATGTTTCGCCGAGATGCAGTGGTGCAGAAGTTGGGAGGGTGTTAGGCGAGTTGATGAGATTGGTTGGAGTTTGATGTGTGGGTGAGGGGTGTTAAGGTGAGTTGACAGGACTGGGTTATGGTTGCTTGGTGATGATTGAAAAGGGGGCGGAGGCATACCTATTAAATACAATATGGCGGTCCTGCTATTGGGTTACATAATCGTTATGGCATCACGATCGTATGCATCTTGAAAATGCGCATCCGGTTATATATAACACTCCATACTTATGACTCAAATTTTTAAATTAATAACATACACATTTCTATTTATATAAAAAATTTTTTTTAAATAATGTTAAAATAATCTTAGTGTGGCTTGTCGGTAGTCGAAGGGATCTGTGCACCCCAATGATGATGTGCGCTATAAACATCGAGGCAATAAAACACACTTTAATTTCTAAAAAAATATATAAAACCAATACACAAATAGAAAAAAATATTATGTATGATCCATGGCGACATTGTCGTTATTCATTTTCCTACCCAAATGTGCAATTGCTATTAGAGATCGAAGTTGGTGGCTGGGAATGACTGGCCGTGAGATGGGAGCGACGAGTGGGGATATGAACATCCAACATGGCCGCCGAGCGAGACCTTCACTGCGATGTCATAGCAGGCGGTGAGTCATCCATCCTCCCCCAGAACCCTGTGTGCCCGGAGCCCCATTTTCTAACTACTGTCCTGCTATGGTGAGTAACTTTCCTGAAAATGACAACTTTATGTATTTTCATAAGAAAAAATGTTTTATCTATTGGCCATGTTACCAAGCACCCCGGTGTATTATTACTGTAATATTTCCTCAAACATACAATATTATATGGAAAACCATTATTGTAGTATAAGTTGTTGCAAATGAACACACCAAAACATATTTACAATTATATTCGGCACAGTTGACTAAATACCAGAAAAAATACATTAAAGCAAATCACAAGCAAATTTTTAGCGAATCCTTTATCGTACGTCTTTGTTATGAAACAAATTTCCAGAAGAAGTTATTACATACGGCTTGTTCTAAGTTCCAAACAAAAAACGTGGTGAGGTAATAACTTATCAAAAGTGAGACAGGAAAGTAATATGATTTATAAGTAAAGCGTTTAATAAGTGAAAATAAATGTTTGAAATTATTTTATTTAAAAAGATTAAAATATGTTCGAAATAAAGTAAGAATTTCTCAATGAAGTGTTTTCTTGAACTGAAACATGAAATATGTGAAACTGTGGTGGTTAATTTTATCCCTCTACATTAAGAAAATAGAGGTGTCATGTTACTCTCGGTCTACATTTTGAAATTAGCAAAATGCTTTGCTTTAGTATAACAATTCTCGAGAAACTATCTACAGAGTTTCAAGTGGCGCGCATGTTTGCCTGCTGGCTATGCAACCTACTTCGTAACGTTGTACACTATTATGAAAGAGGATCACATTACCCACCAAACTACCACAAATTCCAGATTTCTATGAAAGAAATTACTATTTTATGTATTGGACTTTTTGTTTCATAACTTGTAGTTTCTAGTCATTTTAAAATAAGGTAATTTGGAAATGTCGATTTTCAAGGGCACTTAAGGCTGTACTAAAATCGAAATTACCATAACCATAACCAATGGCATGATAAAAATCCTGTTCTAAGATTTGCATAGTAAAACGTGATGTTTTTGTTTGGTGCCAGGGCCACAGCGGTATAGTGGTTAGACTAATCGCCTGCAACGTAGGCAAACCGGGTTCGATTACCGGTGGGGTCGATCTCGGACTTTTGCATGTGGGAATCGTGGCGGACGATGGCGCTGGCCGGCGGGTTTTCCTGGAGATTCCCAGTTTCTCCCGCCCTTGCATTGAGGCACTGCTCCTTAATCACCTCGTTTCACCTTCGTCAGCGCTCAAGACCTCGGTGATACGAGCCGCCCAAATATCACTCGTTCGGTGGCCAATCACTTCAACATTGGACATTTTTGTGAATGAGTATTTGAATTTTCACCAGTGTCCGTCCGTAAAACTTGTTATATGTTTTAACACGTTTTTAAATGTAAGCTTCTCGATAGTAAACTGTCGTGATGGAGACGGAAGAATTATTTCAGCTGTTGCAGTTCTCATTGTAAAAACCACGTGCTAAAGAAAGAAATAACAACAAAGAAGAAATACTGATTGGAGTAAAATTGATGTTTAGCTTCATAACCCAAAATTACAGCAGTGAAAGTGAATTTTACTTGTGTAGTAATACGAGTGGATTCTGACTGCCTGCGCATAGGATCTTGCAGAAGAAAGTTGAAAGTGCGCCTACTTGCTGCGCAGGTTGACGTTGCCAATATTCACGGGTAGGTTTATGCGCGGTTGTAGCAAAGAGTATTTTACTGTTATTGGCGTGGTTATGAATGCGTCTCTTTTAGCACGCTTAATAATAAATGTAGGTAGTAAGAAGTGTTATATGTATATATATAAACAATTTTGACTTAGCATAAGTAACGAACTGTCAGCATTACCACCTGGAGTATACGAACCCTACTCGTGTTTACAGTTAGAGCGGTGTGAGCTCTTGAAGAGTGCGGGGCACTCACCTCGTACGTGATGCCGTTGTCAGTGCCTGCGTCCCAGGGGTAGAGCTCCACCATCTGCTTCTCTATCCAGGAGCAGTTGGGCAGGCACAGTTCCAGCCCAGACACTCCCACGATCCAGTCCGGAGAAGGCGCTAGAACACGGAACAACGGCCGTCAACGTTCCCCGTCACACAACACAGCTGCCGAGGCATTGCATGTGCTGCTAATAGAACACCTCAGGACCTACTCTTACTTCAGTTATGTTACTACACACCTCGTGACAAATCAACATTTTCGTGGGGCCTACCACTTTATCCACGTGCCAATAAAGAGCTGTTGGGAAACTGCTGAGAACGTACATCTGTTACTATAACCTATTCACGGTAAAGTGAGCGCTTTTTTAGGCCCTCGCAGTAGGAATAATAACCAAAATATATTTTATTGTGGCTTAGAAGTTAATTTTAAAAAGCTATGAAATGTATACACTGTGTTTATTAGTTGCATGCCAGAATTTTTTTATTAACATTTGGCAAAATGTTACAAATAAGCTGAAAGGAACTTTAAAGCACGGCCTTAAAGACTACTCACCTTACAGTGAACATCCTATAGGTTACCAGGATCTTATTTATTATGTACACAACATAGGCAAAAAAAAAAATTTCATGAATTTGCTGTCCACAAATTTAAAAATTACACTCTTAAATACTGTGACGTTACTGCATGGAACTACATTTCCTAACTAAGTGACAACTTCAACATGAGCATTCTGTATTTGTCTACATTATGCATAGCAGAGATTGTGACATTTTTCACGATGATTTCTAAAGTGCTCAGCTGATCGCGAACAGGATATAGGGGCCGGGGAAGTGTAGTGGGCCGACCACCCGCTTCGCACCATGCCAAACCAGGGTCGACTCCCGGCTGACTCAATCCAGGATTCTTGCGTGCGGGAAACTGGGCAGACGTCAGTGGCTGGTGGGTTTCCTCAGGGTGCTCCCATTTCCTCGCACCACAGCATTGCATCGCCTCTCTGGCCGCAGCTCAATCACTTTCCAAGCAGGCGGAAGTACAGTTTGTTGGTATGCTATTTGTAATTTACTCTGATATATTTAAATGTAACAATGAAATATGTTTCCTTCGGTGCTACCTAAAAATTTGAATATATAATAGGCAACGTTTAATTTACAACTCTTGTAGTATTAGTTGAGATTATTTTATTTACTTGAGCTTGGTTTAGGAGAGTATCTGCCCCCCTGATCGCCTTGGCAACTCTCATGAGTAGGAAACTTCCAAATAAATTATACAACATGCCACGCATGAACAGATACCTCGGTTATAGGGAAGTCGGAAATATCATACCAAGTCTATTTAACGTACTTTTCCTGCCAGAAGTTTGTTACGCACTGACTCCTGTAGTTGAAAATGCCTACTTGTGACGGCGGCATAGAACGCAGCACAAGAACATATGAAATACTCAGTCGCCGTAATGACGTTACTGCGGGCATGCTGTTGTGCTGGGTTGCAGAGCAAGTGATAGTTAATACTTCCACTGCGACAGCAGCACGGCCTCTCGTGATGCGCAGTTACTCACATATCTTGGAGACGACGGTCATGAGGTGATTCTTGTTGTCCACACGGAACACTGCAAACGTCCTGCCTATGACGTTCGGGTAGCTGATGCCTCTCGCTTTGATTATCGTCCGGATGTGCTGGCTCTGGAACAAACACAATCAAACAAAGTGCCCTCAAGTCCCGTCCACTCTCTACGTCAGTCTCTACTTAACGACCTACTCAAACTTGCCCGACAGGCACTATCGTCCCTTCACGATCCCTTGTAGTGCACAAAATAGTACAGGATGATTCTAAAACCATGGGACAAACATTGAGGGGTGGTAGAGCTCACTAAAACAAACAATTATTGTATAGGAATATATGGTCGGGAGTGACACGTTGAGGCACAAACACAAAAACATAACCCATTAACGGAAACATAAAATGTTCATTAGCAGCATACTTAACGAGTGATTCCGTACAGAAAATGTTAAAACAGTTACTGGAAATGCATACACCAACAGTCACGCATGCTTGGCGACCTCTACATACGGCGTGATTGGCTGACAATGGTGGCGATAGTTGAGGGCAGTCAAACGGTGCGCAGTGACCTGCTGCATCAGCATCACTCCACCGACGCTACCAAGCTTGCATTACTGTCGGTGGTAGCAATTTTGAGCAATTATTATAAACATTGCTGTAAAAAGGCATTTAGCGGCGACGTTGTAAATAAACAATGTGTTGCATTTCATGTGTTATTTTTGTGTTTGTGCCTCAACGCGTCACTTCCGCCCATATATTCCTATACAATAATTGTTTGTTTTAGTGAGCTCTACCACCCCTCAATGTTTGTCCCATGATTTTAGAGTCACCCTGTATACGTAATTCAGTAATAAATGGCACCGACATACCCTTGTGTGCGAGGACAAGGGTATGTGCCTGTACACGCCTCTCTGTATTACTCACCAACAAATGTAGGCAATTATGCACTCAATTTCCCGCCGATTGATTGTTCCGATGGTTTTTAAAGCCCAAACAACATACCACAGTTACTGTGGCAATCTTTTATTTACACAGTTTTCTTGTAAGTGCCGACAATAAAGACACACTGTTCCTGTGTGCTGGTTCTTACATCACTGTATTACTTATACTAAGTTGTGAATAAAGGGAGGGGGTAGGAGGGGCTTCAGACCCACCGCTCCCCTTCAAGCTGACTTCAGCCGTAGTACAAATATAAGAACAGTTATATTCAAGTCCGCGGAGTTATTTTATTTTGATGAAGTTAACATATTAGTTGTACTCATCCGTAGAGAACGCTGTGTTGATGCGCGTATGCAAGGTAGAAGAAAAATTGCTGTACTAACTTCATCAAAATAAAATAACTCCACAAACTTAAATGTAAGTTTTGTCGTATTTCTACTACGTCTAAAGTCAGGCTGACGGGAGGTGGCAGTTTGTAGAAACACGCCATTTCTGCCTCAGAAGCAAACGCGAGTTTGAACATTTTCCCATGGTACATAAATCCAGGTCTCTTATGTTACTAATTATAACAATTTAATTTCTATATTAAATCTGACGCTAATAACAATCAGAATACTATGATTAATTTTGTAAATTTAATATAAAAAGGGACAATAATACCTAATTCAATATGTTAATGATATATTATTTTCATTTTAACGTAAGAGCTATTTAAGTAATCAATGGAAGACACAAAATTTTCCAGAAGAAGATTGATATTTAGAATCTGATCAAGGATTTCGAAAAGAAAGAGCTTGATCATAAATATTTCAGAAACTCAATCAAAATTAATTGCAGTTTGTTGAAATAATTAGATTTGTAATTAGTCAGCTGAGAAATGCGATCTAATAACTGTCAATAAATAATTTAATTTCAAAATGAACTTTCTATTATATCGACTGTAACTTACAGACGAAATTTAATATAATTAAGCACCAATTAGATTATTATTATTATTATTGGATTACACTTTTTTTATAATATAGGAGAATAAATTGAAATATTGAAACGATGTTTCAATACATTAAACATTTATTTTTATAACTAAAATTTATACTATTTATTTGCAACTGAACAAAATAAAAAATACCACAATTTTGTAAAATATGGAAAATACGATATTTAGACAACTATTATTAATATTTATTGACCATTTTAGGGGCTGTGAGCCTAAAATTAAAGCATTTAAAATGAGGCGAATAAATTTTAGGACTAAAGAATGGCCTATTTCTGGAAAAAGGTTTCTCGTCATAACATATGTTTATTAATAAAGTATTAAGTTTTCATACTGAGTCAAAAAAACAGCAGCACTACCGCTATGTCTGTGTAGAGAACAGACATTATGCTTGAGCTCGCCATAGTTCCACAATGTGTCAGATACGCACCTTCTCCTTGAGTTCGCTCTCCAGTGTGCGTGTGGAACCCTCCTCAGCCAACTCCTTGAGTCCCTCGGTGGCGAACTCTCCATAGTTCCAGAACCTGTAGTTCACCATGTGTGAGGCGCCTATCACATCACTGAACTTCGCCTTGAAGTGGTCCTTCGGGAATTCCTTAGGATGCGTGTGTCGTGACCACAGTCCTTCGAACGCCATCTGCAATATTGTGAGCAGAATTTGTTAAAGGCAATCCATTCTGCATAAAACATTATAATACAGCATTGTCGAAACTGGTTCAAATGGTTCAAATTACTCAGAGTTTAGTTAATTTTTTTCCAGTTTATTTCCACTTCTTATTTTACGTATTTTAAAAGTTATATTTTCTAATTTGTTCACATTCAAAAATATACAATTTGTTTATCACTACTGTAAATAAATTATGTTTCACCATTTTGTTACTGTAAATATCCTGGTTTACATAAATTTGTTATCAGTAAATTTTCATCACATTACTTTTGCAATGTTTTGGTTCTACTCTGAGATATTTTAAAATTTCAAACGAGTTTTTAATGACCTATTATATCCTGCCCTAAATAACAATAAGCTCCATTTTCTTGGAATATTTTAAAGGTTATTACGATAATACCTTTAGTTCTAGCCATCTTTTCTAACTGCCTAAAAATTCTGTCCAGTGGTAGGAAAGTGTTTTCTATAGCTGGGAGGTAAACTACTCAGAAAATGTTGAACGGGTTCAAAATTTTTTTCATGTTTGAAGAATTTAGTCAATCAGATTCGTGCATGACAAAAATGCCCGTTTGCGACATCATGAAACTTAATAAAAGGCGAAGAATTGCTGGACACGAAGTAAGATTATGAAGATAATTTATACTGAAGTTCTTTGAACAATAATGCTATTAAGTGATTAACTCAAAATAATTTTAAGAACTCAGATGCGTTAATTTTCACTGTACAGGAAATATCTCTGAGAAATACAATTTCAATTTAGTAAAGAAGTAAAAACAAATCACATCATTCGTTTCCCTTCTTCCTGTAGCGGGCTGCTTGGAAACACAACATTTTCTTTGGAAGTAATATTCAAATGAAATTTCAGACTAGACCTTCCTAGTAAAAAATGTGACAGTGTGACTCATTTGTAAACACATTCAATATTACTTGATCAAATTGGTTGAAGGGGAAAAATTTGATGGTCGTATTTCGTCTTCAAATTTTGTCGTCAAATATATTTAAAGACGAAAATGTCTCTTAGTGTGACGGGTGCTAAAGAGTGCAAGAGGGTCCACACTCACCTCGTACTTGGCCTCGTCACAGGCGCAGCAAGGGTCCAAGATGGCGGGACCTGCCTCATCTATTGTCAGCTCCTCGCACAGCTCCAGACTGAGTGGCCCGTCATCCATGTACCACACATCCCGCATCTCCACCACACTCGCCCTGCACACACCAGCAACAACACTGCACCCACCACATTCTCTCTCTCTCTCTCTCTCTCTCGATACACACACCAGCAACAACGCTGTACATGCTCTCTCTCTCTCGATACACACACCAGCAACAACACTGCACATGCTCTCTCTCTCGCTCTCTCTCTCTCTCTCTCGATACACACACCAGCAACAACACTGTACATGCTCTCTCTCTCTCGATACACACACCAGCAACAACACTGCACATGCTCTCTCTCTCTCGATACACACACCAGCAACAACACTGCACATGCTCTCTCTCTCGCTCTCTCTCTCTCTCTCTCGATACACACACCAGCAACAACACTGTACATGCTCTCTCTCTCTCGATACACACACCAGCAACAACACTGCACATGCTCTCTCTCTCTCTCTCTCTCTCGATACACACACCAGCAACAACACTGCACATGCTCTCTCTCTCTCGATACACACACCAGCAACAACGCTGTACATGCTCTCTCTCTCTCGATACACACACCAGCAACAACACTGCACATGCTCTCTCTCTCTCTCTCTCTCTCGATACACACACCAGCAACAACACTGCACATGTTCTCTCTCTCTCTCTCTCTCGATACACACACCAGCAACAACACTGCACATGTTATCTCTCTCTCTCGATGCACACACCAGCAACAACACTACACATGATCTCTCTCTCTCTCTCTCGATACACACACAGCAACAACACTGTACATGCTCTCACTCTCTATACACACACCAACACTAAACAGTCTCTCTTCGCTACACTATGTTTGTTATGTTATGTCTAATATGTTAAGATTTATGTCTAAATGGTTTATCATGTGTAAACANGAAATTTCAGACTAGATCTTCCTAGTAAAAAATGTGACAGTGTGACTCATTTGCAAACACATTCAATATTACTTGATCAAATTGGTTGAATGGGAAAAATTTGATGGTCGTATTTTGTCTTCAAATTTTGTCGTCATATATATTTAAAGACGAAAATGTCTTAGTGTGACAGGTTAGAGTGCAAGAGGGTTCACACTCACCTCGTACTTGGCCTCGTCACAGGCGCAGCAAGGGTCCAAGATGGCGGGACCTGCCTCATCTATCGCCAGCTCCTCGCACAGCTCCAGACTGAGTGGCCCGTCGTCCATGTACCACACATCCCGCATCTCCACCACACTCGCCCTGCACACACCAGCAACAACACTGCACATGCTCTCACTCTCGATACACACACACACACACACACACACACACACCAACACTAAACAGTCTATCTTCGCTACACTATGTTTGTTATGTTATGTCTAATATGTTAAGATTTATGTCTAAATGGTTTATCATGTGTAAACATGGGTGATGTGAATAAAACGAAATACCTCCCCTGGAATTGTTACTTGGTTTTTGGAAGTGCTTTTTAAAACACAGGTGAATAAAACGATCCGACGAATGAAGTAAGTACTCAGTATACAGGATGAGTATAAAAGAATACCCCGACTTTGAAGGTCTATAATATCAAAACCAAACAACCTACAACCTTGGTTGATCAATCAAATGAACCGTGGAACTGTGAAGTTGATTTACCATACATTCATAAATGTTTAATGTGACCACCACGAGCGGCCCGGGCGAGATCTACGCGATAGTAAAACTTGTTCCACACTCTTGTCAGCATGTCCGGTATTACGGTTTGGATTGCGTCCGTAGTTCTCATTTTGAGGTCGTCAGTGTTAGCCGGAAATGGTGGACGAAACATTTGATCCTTTATGTACCCCCATAGAAAAAAATCGCATGGGGTAAGATCCGGGCTTCTTGGAGGCCAGTGATGAAGAGCCTGGTCACCTGCTGCTCCTCGACAAATCCATCGTTGTGGCAACGTCTCGTTCAGGTATCCGCACACAGCTAGGTGCCATTATGGTGGCGCACCATCCTGCTGGAAAATGAAGTCCCCCACCGCCTGTTATAACTGACGAAACAACCACTTTGTAAGCAATTACAAATAAAGGATTACAGTAACAGTGGGCTTGAGAAAAAAGAAAAGGCCGAAAACAGTGTCTTTGGATACAGCGCAAAACACGTTCACTTTGGGGGAAGCGCGCTCGTGTTCGGTGGTTTCATGTGGAGGCTCCTGACCCCATATCCGCACGTTGTGCCGGTTCACCTTACCATTTGTATGGAACGTCGCTTCATCGTTAAAAACCAGCTTAGACATGAAGGCATCGTCTACCTCGTTCTGGGCACACAAAGGAAACATCAGACCGTCCCCGTCACATTGACGTGTCGAATNCCAGCTTAGACATGAAGGCATCGTCTACCTCGTTCTGGGCACACAAAGGAAACATCAGACCGTCCCTGTCTCATTGACGTGTCGACTGCGAGCTCGCTTCCCTCTCACCACCTCAAACCGAGAGCTACGAACGCCATCCAAACCGTAACACCATACATGCTGACAAGAGCGTGGAACGAGTTTGATTATCCCGTAAATGTCGTTCGGGTCGCTCATGGTTGTCACATTGAACACTTACGAATGTATGGTAAACAAACGTCACGGTTCCACGGTTCATTTGATTGGTCAATCAAGGTTTTAGGTTGTTTGGTTTTGATATTATAGACCTTCGAAGTTGGAGTATTCTTTTATACTTGGCCTGTATAACTCTCTGCAACACTTACAGCTTTCCGACAGAAATTATCATCGTCCTTAGCTACATCGTAATTGGCACTAAGAATATAACAACACACCCTGGTATGAATATAAGTATCTGTGGTAATTTTATGATTATACATTATGGTTTACAGATTCTCGTAACCTAACATAACCGCTTCGCGTCCGTAATTGGTGAATCACTGTTTTTTTTAGCAACAGTAACTTAGTGATTTCTCATCGTCCTTATAACAGCAGGTGAAAACATGTAACTAAATTACAATCACAATACACTGCAAGAGTGAACATTATCACATGTTAGGTAGTGTTTAGGCCAATACACTCTTGCGTTGTTTTGTGGTTGTAATTTACTTACTTGTTTTATACGCCATGTATTTATATGTTATTCATTCCAGCATTATTTTACTAAAATGTCACTTAGACGGTTCTTACATGTAGACTAGTAGAATGAAATATAGCCGATATTGGGACAAGGGCGATGGGTTGTGACACATGTTTGAGTTACATTTAATTTGGCCTTCAAATATACAATGTAGGTTGTTACACACATTTTGTACGAAGAGTAGAGACTTTGTAGTGAGAGACAAGGTCCACAGTTCGAATACCGACCCGAGTTTTGGATAATTTTTAACGATGTTCGTACATTAATTCCTCACTGTTAAGTATTCATGCGCACGTGATATAAGGATTTAAGCAATCTCCAAATTTGAGGTACGGTGTAGGGGCCTGAGTTCATGACCCGAAACTATAGAATACATTTAAAAAATTCGGAGAATGTTTTAGGAATTTACAAAAAAGGCGAACCGATGGTTTGAGCTACCGAATATAGGCATCAGGGTAAGATAGTAAGTTCGCAATTCGAATAACGACCCGAGTTTTGGAAGCGTGTTAGCGATGTTCGTACATTAATTTTTCACTGTTCATTATTCATATGTAGCTGATACAAAGTTTGAAGTAATTTACAAAGGTAATACATGGTTCTAAGCCTGAAATCGTAAATAAATATTAATTTTCTCGTGGACAGAAACAATCTGACGGTTTTTTCCGAGTGATGGGATAAATTATATATAGAGCGCTGACGCAGTTGACACCTTAGTTGATGTTCAGACGTCGAGAAGTTGACAGCATATCGAGGTTGACATGGGAGTATTTCGCCAACATGCACTTGATGTACGTTGCTGCAGGCTGCAGTGGTCTGAGAACCCATAATTTGTACCAGCAGACACTTTCTATCTCGTTTCACTTGTGATGCTTTCGGAAGAGGGGGAGGGGCACGTGAGGAAGAGACAGGTAATGGGAACTGCACCTGAAATGCAAGATGTTCCAGAGTTTACATGAGAGGAGTTAACAGCAATTGTTTACCAAATGAAAAATGCAAAAGCTCCAGGACTGGACGGCATAACTTCCGAAATTATCAAAAGAAGTTATTCGAGGATTAAAGAAGTGCTGTTAAAGATTTTTAATGACTGTCTTAGATGTGACGTGTTCCCTTCCCCTTGGAAACTTGGGAGCTTGAGAGTGCTGTATAAGGGCAATTATAAGAAACCTAATGACCCTAAGTCTTACTGGCCATTGACGCTGCTTCCGGTGCTAAGCAAAGTCTTTGAAAAACTGATAAACAGAAGCCTTATAATGGCCCTGGAAGCCGAGGGCACATTGAATGAGAAGCAGGTTGGTTTCAAGAAAGGCACAGGAACGGACTTTGCTCTTCACGATGTGATGGTCATAAGATAAAGCCCCGAAAAGTACGTCATGGAAGTTTTTCTGGATATTTCTGGAGCCTTCGACAATGCCTGGTGGCCGGAAGTTATGCATCAACTCAAGAGGAAGAGGTGCCCTCCTAACATTTATAGGGTCATACAGGATTTCTTCAATAACAGATGGAGCCTGTACTCTGCAAAAACAACACAGGTAAAGAAACGCCTCACAAAGGAATGTCCACAGGGTTCCGTCCTCAGCCCGATCCTGTGGAATGTCCTATTTGATGGATTTTTGGAGCTGGGCCTTCCACCAGGGGTGCACTGTATTTGGTTATGCGGATAATGGGCTGGTCTTAATTTCTGGTAATTCGAGGAGCGTGCTAGAGAACAAGGCCGGAGAAATAATGGCGAAAATATGGAATTGGGCTAAAACAGCAAAATTGAAATTCTCCATAGAAGAAACCAAGACCATACTATTAAAAGGAAATTTCAAGAGACCGCCTACAGTGCGCTTCGGGGGGAGCCCAGTGGAAAATGTGCACAAATTCAAGTACCTGGGAGTCTTCATGGACGATAAAATGAGCTTCCTCAAGCATATAGCATAGGTTTCTAGGAAGGCAGTTGTGGTCTTCCAGAAACTGAAGAGAATCGGTAACACTAGCTGGGGCCTGAGTTATACAACGCTCAGAACGATCTATAGAGCTGTTTTTGAGGCAATCATTATGTATAGAGCAGTGATGTGGTTCCACAGAGCCGAACTGACTTGGCATAAGAGGAATCTCATAAGTGCTCAGAGGGCAGTACTGCTGACCGCTGCAAGGGCATATTAAACTGTCCCCAATGAGACGCTCTCTGTATTTGTTGGTGTGCTGCCAATTTACCTGTTGGTCAAATATAGGGGTCTCACGGTGGAGAGGGCTCGAGTCTCAGGGCTGTCAAAGTAAGACAAAAGCGAAATAATGCATGTAATCATGGACCAGTGGCAAGAAAGATGGGATACATCGGATAAAGGAAAATGTACACATGAACAAATTCCTGATGTAAAAATAAGAATGAACTGCAAATGGATAAGAATAAATCATTATAGTATGCAGTTGTACACTGGCCATGGAAATTTCAAAGCTAAGCTTCACAGCCTTCGTCTGTGGAATGGACGATACTGTTCAACATGTCATCATGGGATATCTAAAGACAGAAGACAACAGAAAATGGCTTGAAGAGACTATGCAAGAAAAGGGAATTCACTTGGATATGGGAAATATAATGACAAGCAAAGTTCTCAACATGATTTGGAATGAGTTTGGCACTCATATTGGAAGAAGGCTGGAAGACTTCGAAAAATGGCAAAGAGAACAAATTTCTGATGACCCATAATGGGGTATTCAGGTAAAGGCATCATAAAAAAATGAGTCGAAATACCACATATTGGCGAGGAGGACAGGTTTTTAAATGAGAAGACCGGTAGAATACCGAGTAACGGCACTAAGGAAAGTGAATAGCCCGAAGAGACAAGAGGAGAAAGTGCCGTGCGCTGTCTTACTCATCCGAGTACAGTTGCAGTGCGGGAGGATGGAGGGTGTGTTGGCCTTCGGGCCTTAAAAACCTGTACCTACCATAGACTAAAGATGAGGTAGAGTGAACCTGCTAGCTCCGCACAACCAGTCTCACGTTATCTTAGCATTGAACTGCTTTCCTGCCAATATGACTAGCAAAAAACGGCGTGGATTGAATTTGAAGTTAGAATACTCTTTAGTAAACAAGAGCTTTGAAACGTTCGTGTACCCCCTCTTACCAATCTATAATGTAGTTTGATGAAATTTATTTTGGTAAAAAATTATTTTATTAATATAATAGCGTTTGTCATTTAAAAATTTAGATACAAACACGTCCATCATTTGTTGACCATGTGACTTAGATAGTTGTGTTGATGTGGGGTATGTGAATGCTGGGTACACGTGCAGAAGACTAATAAGCGGTGTACCTCATCTTGACTGTAGGACAGGACGTAAGTCTGGGCAAGCGCACACACACTGAGTAGAGGGTCGAGTACCTGAAGACGACACAGCCGTTGCCAGGGGCAGGAGCTCGCCAGTACGCGGAGACCTGCAGCTTGGCCATGGAAGACGTCTGCACGACAGCGTTACGGCACCTCTCGCTGAACTTGGTGAAGGTGTTGCCTGAGGGAGAGAAGCTGCCCGTCTCCAGCCCCGTCGCTGATTCCACAGTCAACATGAAGTCCATGAAGCGGTGCACCGGGGATTGCTGCTCATCGCCTCCCAGGCTCACTGCCACACGCACACACACACCTCACTCTCTGCACATCCTCCTACCCACAAGCCACAACTCTCTGTGGGCTCTCCGCGGTTTAATGGGAACTTTTGAAATCAACCTTTACAAAATGTCAGTGCCCATACCTGCATGAATCGTAACGGGCAGACCAAGTGACATGCGCCCTGTCAAGTTGGCAACGACGCAGGGAAAGATGTCTGTGTTTTAACATTTAATTTGTGAATACTGGAATTAATACTTTTCGTTCCTGTTTTTTTTAATGCTTCTCAGTTTAAAAATGAGGAAAATTGTAAAATATTTACTTTTTGAAAGGAACATAGTTTTATTTAACATATGTATGCATCAAGCAGTTAGGCCCATAGCAATGTTAATTTTACGTATGGCAGAAGAATACACGACGTGTATAAAAGTAGATCTTAAGCAGCACGGCTTTCAAAAGTGCACAGTTTACTAGAGAATACTTAAGAATACTCACGTTAAACAGACACTTATAGTAGATTCGCGGTTGCGTAACACTTTTTGAATCAAACCTTTGAAATAACACTTCATGTATGACGTAATTGGCTGTTTCCTGCATCACAAGAGTTTTATACTTATGTTAACATAATACACTTAATAAGTATTAAATTGAACTTTTCTAACATTTTACATAAAAATCATAAAAATTCTTTATACATAATATGAATAACAACAGGGAGAAAATATGTGTTTTTCTTAAAGCCTAATAAGAAATAGATAGGCCTATTGTGCAACATATTGATTCACTAGGCGCGCACGAGTGGAGTATGCTTTCCCTCTGGTGTCATTTTAAAGACTTCGTTAATGTATGTTTGCATGAGGTAGAGTAATATCCTGAAAAGTGAACATTAACAGGGCTTCAGAAAAGTAGGAAGTGAGCGTGAATGGACTATACGCCATGAACTTCACCTGAACCCGCCAGCAGAATGACGTCACTGGCCAGCAACATGGCGGAATGTCGTTCGACAATCAGCGCCTGGTTACTTACTCGCCACACGGCATCGCAGCCAATATGGTACGTTTATTTACACGCAGTAGCCAATCAGACACGAAGTCAGTTCCCAGAGCCTCCTGCAGCCAATCAGATAACGGATACATCCTCTTCAAAGGAACCACCACGCCATTTCACCTCTGTGTGTACTTGTCTACTCTGTGTGTACTTCAGTACATACTTAGACCTTATAAATAGCAATTTGTTTGTAATCCTATATCACTATTCATATTCAAATATTTCTTTCTCACACAAATATTTAAAAAGTATTCACAAGTTTGACTCAGCATATGTGAAAACTGAACTTGCACGGAGTTAAGTACAGAATTAAGGTTTTTGTAAGTTCCCATCTGCTGAGAGAGTTTCCACAACCTGGCGAACTTTACTATCAAAACACTGACTGAACGTATTGCTACTGTAATAGTTTCCAAAAGTGTCAAGTGTTGCAGGCGTTACTGATTCTCACTCTCATTATCTGATCAAGACCTTTAAAAAGTTGAGTAATCTAAAACAAGGATGCATAAAACACAAACATGTTGCGGNACAGTGGTGTAGTGGTTGGGCTACTCGCCTCCCACCAAGGCGAACCGAGTTCGATTCCCGGCGGGGTCGCTCCCAAATTTTTGCATGTGGGAATTGTGTTATACGAGGCTGTTAGTCAGTGGGTTGATCTCCCGTTTCCTCCACCCTTGCATTCCGGCGCTGCTCCATACTCACCTCGTTTCACCCTTATCGGCTCTCAAGACCACGATGTTAAGAGTCACTCAAATATTTTCTCTCACTCACTCCTCCTCAGGCCAGGTAATTCAACACTTTTCCATGGAATTTGTAAGAACATTCATAAACATCTATATGTTTTCTTAAACCTGCGATGCATAACAGCCACGTGTGTTGGGAAATAAGGGGCTCGGCAAAATACAAGAAAGCCGTTGTTAAGATATGGTTTTAGTAAGTATTGGGGTTTATATCGCAATATAGCAGACTTCGAGTTCTGCGACAGGCGTTCACGCTGCTATTTGAAGTATGCGTCTACTTGCAACTGCCTAAAATGCAGATGACTGGTTGTGTAACTCGGAAATGACACAGAATCCAGAGTATCTTTGGAAGAAGGAGGGGGGGGGGAGGTTCTCGCGCCAGCTCTCTGCATAATTACGATGTTGTGTTAAATAGATTTTACAGGCGTGGCGCAGTGTACTGAACCTAAGTATTTTGTGGTGAATTTTCAACACCTGAATATGCTTGTGCACTTACACATTATCCTGACACCCAGTGTTGCATATAGCATTTACATGCTTTTTCAATAATTACTTCAAACTTTTCGTTCATGTCCAAAACCAGTCTATTTCAGACCATACGTTGTATATGTTATACTGGGACGTAACTGCAGCTGAAAGACGCCAGACGGATTTGTATCCATTATGTGCCTATAAGATTTTTCAAATTTTACTTTGGAATATGTCTAATTACTATTTGTTGAGACAAAATTATTTTTTAATATAAGCTAACGTTTATAAAATATCAACTACACGTGCATAACGATACATTTTAAGCATTATACAGTTTTCCTGATGCGATAGCACAAACGAACAGATGTCGTGGAAAGCAATAGATGAAGTAAAACCAAGTAAACAGAAGCAAAGCTTTAACTATGAACATTAAGACATGTTTAGCGATTAAGGATGAATAGTGAAGTTTTCACAAAACTTAATCGGTCTCTCGCCAAGTATAAAAAGACTGGAAGTTTTCCAATGCCTCGAACACCTGGTGTAATTTCCGTTCGTTAATGGGTTTCGTAAAGTGTCGCCATGAACTGATCAACTGGAAGTGAAAAAAGTGTCACAGAAAGAGAGAGAGATAGATAGATAGATAGATAGATAGAGAGAGAGATGAAGTTTTATACAATTAGCTGTTTGTAGATTGACTAAAGACTTTTTAAACCTGCTTAATTTTTTTATGCTCACAGCCATATGTACACATGAACATTGTCGACAATGTAACGACTGTTGTTCATGCGTGTATGTAGATATACTGGGAAGTAACAAATATGTTCATTACTACGCCTGTGCTTACTCTAATTTTCATATAAAGAAGGAAATCTGAACATTTCAACGGCCAGCAATTTAAATGTAACACTTCTAGTAAGACGTGTAGATACATTCTTCCCTGACAGCACTTTATTGACTTCGAGGAACCGTTCTCTCATCAGAAAGACCTTTCGGATGTGACCTTTCGGATCTGATATCGCAAAATATATTGTGCGGTTGTAAAAAAAAAAGCTAATACCATTTGAAAGTTTGGTTTTGTTGCTATCGGAAAATACAAATAATCTCAACTTATAATATTAAAAATAATAGGTTTATGCTTAAAATTCATTAATATACGATATTGCAGTTTGCAGTTTGGGCTGATTATTTTTTGTTTGCCAGGACAGTTAAGGGACAGAAAAATTTAGCGAATTAATTTAAGAATAAGCTATGACATATGTAGTGATATCGCAGTCAATTATAGACATGTCCGGAAGTATTTACAAGCTTGCAAGGAAACAAAGGTGGAAGTACGACTGCGGCAGTTATTGAGTAAACACACAAGACTATAGGACACAGATTTTAAAGTTTAGCCTACGGGTCATACACACGCGACATTTTCCCTTCTATTCCCGTATTTACTAATGAATCAAGCGAATGTGCTACAAGAAAAAGGAATAAATTTGAATCCCTGCCATGTGAGACCACGCCAGTGAAGTAACAAAGTCTCAAAATGTTGAGTAGATTACATCTCAATGTTGGGGTTACAGGATAGGAAAAACTGTAATTCGTGAAAAAAATTTGAATCTCTGATTTAATTATCTTACGAACACACCTGCTGTTTCTCGACTGTTACTGGTCACTTTCACCGTGAGAGGACATTTTATTACCTGATTGGGCCAATAGGAATTAAGGTATCTCTAGTACAGAACGTTTGCGACTCGAAGGCAGAAATTTAACACGAGTAAAAATTGAAAACATCTAGTGATAAAATGTAACTGACGTGAAGTGTTTTGAAGTACGAGTTTTGAAGTCTTTTCGCGAAAATAACATAAAGCTATAGATCCTATCATCTCCCGTTATGATCCTGTAAGATACTAGGTGTCATACGAGTATGTGCTAGCTCCATGAGTGTCATCGACCTTCGTTCACCCGACACTCCTTGCAGATAACTGAACCAGTAGCATTCAGCACTCTAGTAGCTTCTTTCCTACTGGTTGAGGGGCCGCGGTGGTATAGTGGTCAGACTACTCTCCTCTCACCAAGGCGAACTGGGTTCGTTTCTCAGCGGGGCAGCTCCCCGAATTTCCGCACGTAGGAATCGTGCCTGGCGATGTCACTGGTCGGCGGGTTTTCTCGGGGATCTCCTGTCCCCCAGTCCTTGCATTCCGGCACCGCTCCATACTGACCTCGTTTCCCCATAATCGGCTCCCGAGACCCCGATGTTAAGAGCCGCCCAAATGTCTGAAGCCTACTCCACCGCTGGTGGTTGAGTGTAACAGGAGACCGGGTTATAGCTGTGGCCGCAGGAGAGTGACTTCTAGTCGAGCATGTGAGGTACGGCATGGTGACACAGTGGTGCTGGGGAGACGACAGTGGACGTGACGGTGGGAGAGCCTGGTGCCGCAACAGAAGGCTTGTTGGCCCGCGCTGTAAACATTTCCATTAGCTGCGGTCAGCTTCATTGACCTGGCCGCATCTCTCTTCACTCGCCGCACAGTCACGATGTGCACAACTGTGGCAGAACAGTTGTTCATGCCACCGACCTCCAGTTCCCCGACAACACAGTCTGTGGACCGCTATGGTCGTAACTACTGTGCATGCGCTTTTTTTTGGCGTGAATAGTTCTTAGAATTAGACCAACACACTGGTTACCACGACTGAAACATCGATGTAACGTTTACATGTTGATCCATTCCGACACCACAACGGCATTGTTAATAACACGATTGAAATAAATATGGCCTCGTTCGATCGTGTATACGACGATGACGTGAGCACGACTTTGATTTGGCACCCTGAGGCGCTGGTGGGGGCCCGCGGCGACTGGTGGCCATGTTGGGAGTGGGTCGATATTTCTTGCCGTATATTTCGTGACTCCGATATGCTAGCGCACTGGTTTTGGTGCCAAACAAAAGATCTTGTCTAGATCTGTCGGTTTAAGCCATAAAAGCTAAGTATCCATTTCGTTACTTTTATTTCGTCCCCATATAGTACAGAACATTTTACCCACTAAAGCAGACATATTCACATGACCCACGAGCATGTCCCCGATACAGCACACAGAGATTATTTTTTTTCTTGTAGTATCCCAACCTAGAAGTCTATCTATACTAACCTAGTATTATCGGCAAATATGTTTTGTGTGGTCTAAACTAACGAAAGCTTAAACTAACGCATTATTTGAATAAATGTTTCTGCAGTTTAAACTAACCAAGTGGTTTTTTCTCTCACACGCACATAAGAAGCAGCAGTGGCCTCGACTGTCTACATACGCTTATCCCGGCAAGATGGCGTCGATGTTCTACCAGAGCTCCGTATCGTGACGGTGCTGGAACACCGTAATCCAGCATTAATACCAGCGCAGAGAATTGTACGTCCTAACACGGGGATGGATTGACGAGGGAGCTGAGGCTTACCTCGTTGGTGACCCGTTCGACGTAAGTCGTCGTGGATGTTGGTACCGACG
>NQII01010837.1:0-16245 GCA_002778355.1 Clitarchus hookeri
TTGTGTGCTAGTAGGCGCTCTGTCACAATCTCTGACCACGCGCCATATTTGTTTATATTATTTCCGTTTTTAAATGAGGTTATAGTAGCTTTCTGAGCCGAAACCTCGTGGCATTTTACTGGTAAGTGAATAATTTTAATTGTTTTAAACAACGAAATAACTTACGTAACACATATTTATAAAAAATTTAATACGGGTATCTAACAAAGCCTCGTTTTTTTTTGTTACATTGCTGCAACATGATGGATATATGAAAAACAAAATTATAGTACTTTATGTGGTAATAATTATTTTGGTAGTGTTATAATTATTTGTGAATTACTTTTTACACACACATGATTTTTACAATAGCTGTGATTATACTATTTTATCTTAACATAAATTCCTGCCTTTCGCTATCAGCTGTCTGCATGACGTCGGAGAGAAATGAGTGTGTGGTTGTCTCAATACACACAGCTAGAATGTGAGAGAGCGCGAAGCAGTGCTCTCGCCAGGTTGTGCGATAAAGCGCTCGCTTGAAAGAGTATTCTTTAAATTGAGATATGCCCTGAATTTCACTGTTGAACAATTCGCATTCGCGTCGCAGCTTGTGAAAAGACAACACCTACGGCGAGGAGCTCGCCTCTTCAACTTCAACTACGCTTCTTAGCTTTGGTAATCGCGGCTCACATCCCCGGATACTGTGGCCGTCAGGAAACTGGTCATCTCAAGCCTAGCCTCTAGTGGGTCAGCGGCTACAGTAAACTGCACCGCCTGAAAATAATCTGCAGGCACACTGCACGATAAACACACGCACTCCAGGAGTATCCCCAGTCTACTTCCCCACCCCCCACGAGCGCCCCATGGGGCTGGAGATGACTGGGGACACAATGTATGCTGGTCACCTATTCTAACTGCCCGGCGCCATCACAGTGCATGGGCACTGCACTGCAACACCACATGCGGATGTAACAACACAAATTGCAAATAATAACCATCTCTAACAACCCCAAGATTTTCCTGAAATGGAAATGGAAGCAAGCACACATGAACAACGGTGCCAGAGAAGGCAGAAAGAAAATCAAGGTGATACCAAACGCCTATGCCAGACGTCGTTACAGGCATCATCAACAATTCCGGTTTTCCCCACTACTGGAAATCCCAAATGGGAATAACCAAACAACACCTTGCCCTTCAGGTCACCCACAAACCAGCACGCCAAGGCAAACAAGCAGGAGAAACCACACAACTTCAGTGTAGTGGTACCCGACATCTCAAAATACTTACGGCTGGCAGGTAAACTTTGCTTGATTTCCAAAACCGGCTCTACCATACAAATACCCAAAAATAATAGTTGCATTCATGTTGTGACAACTGACTTCGTAGAGGTTACCCAGGGCTGGTTGGATGTTATATTGCCCAGCGCCATAACTTAGTGGTAGCTAATGATGAAGATCATCCAGTCGACGAGCCATGGGGACACTGGAAATCCTCCGTCAGTTTGTTGATGGGAGTGCTTACTTACGGTTGAATTTTATATCTGATGGCGAGACTGTAGGCCGTCTCGTACGCCTGACATATGCTAACGAAATGCAGGTGATGCTACAAAGGATGCCCTACAATGAATTGACACTGATTTCACTTGGTCGAGCGGTTTATTCTCTGTCCTTGCTACAGGTGAATAATGCATGATAATGGACCCAGCACTCAAGGAATGAAAAACGTGTGATCTTATATTGAGGCGCGATTGCGTTAAACTCTCCGGTGAGAGGACAATTGGCTCTCCTCTCAATACATTAAAGATAATACAAATATTCTGGTGACTAATATATTACTATTGTAGTTGAATGATTGCAGCATATATGCTTGCAGGGGAGCTATTTGAAGGGTGGGGGGAGCTCACGGAGCAGGCGAACAACGCAGCCAGTCTTGTCCGGATGCTGAAACGAACTGGGCGAGTAATGTCTGCCGTCGTCACAAGTGATGAGAACATGCATCAAACTTCGAACGATGAAACATTACATGAACACTCTGTGATGTCATTGTAATGTTGAAAAATTGTATGAATTAAATTAAACCCATTGGTGACATTCCTGTTTATTAACAAATGTCTGATATGTTTAAGATGTGAAATTTATGGGGAATGTCAGAACACTAAATTATTTGTTACAATGCCAATGGCCTTTTCAGGCAATCTCCATTTTAGAAAAACATAATTACTCTTATATAAAATACACATTAAATAAGTTATTACATATTCTCATAAAAGAGTTTGAATTTCACTTCCGATGATGCACTTAATTCCACTGGTGACAGTGTTGCCAGGTGGCTGTCTCCTGAAGGGATGGACGAGTCCAGCTGGGCAAAGAGGTGTTAAATTCCATGCTTGATTGTCATTTATACAATGAAAAACACCCCTGGCTGTAGCCGTGAATGCTGTGACCATGTTCAATATGTTTGTAAAAATTCTGTACACTACTGGATGACACTTTGGGGCACATATTTCTTCAGCTCTGGTCTACCAGCCAGTTAACACCACCCGGTGGTGCACTGCGTCGTATTTACCTCCGAGGATGCAACGACCAATTGCCAGCACGCCCAACAGCTCTGGATTTGGGATAAACACAGTTTTGGATCGCCTACCCACTAATTAAAACAGTTACCTCTTGTAATACATGAGTAGGGCAGTCTCTTGAGTTACATAATCCTTGTCGACAAGAAGGTATAAGTTCCATTCTTGTCGACTAGCACTACGCACTCTTGGCCCGATGTGGATGGTGCGGCACGGTGTAGTTGTTGTGACTGCGGCAGTCAGAGTCGGCCCTAGGAACTCGTGGATGCGATGTTTATGTCACAACTTATCACAGAATCTATAAAGAAGCAGAAGTAATGCTTAAAAGAGAACTCTTTCTATTCTTCACCTACAGTAACCCAGCCGAAAAACCACAAAAAGTGGTATTTGACCTTCCGTCTAGCACCAATATAAAATAAATAGAAACCTATACACAGGCTGTGGCTACAAAATAAAAAAAAATACAAATTGAAAAAAAAAGTTGTTCCAGACCTTTTATACCCCAACAATAACAAGTTGCAACCACAGCCATTTCCCTACGTGATGGCCGCGCAAGATAGTACACTCCCGCCCCTAGAGGCAATTACCAGATTAAATATGACAGTGGTACACCCTCGCACCTACCGAAAAAGGCCGAAAGTCGTCCCCCGCTGCAGAAACTGCTTGGCAATAGGCCATACACACAATTACTGTCGAATGAGACAAGTTCGCCCACAATGCGCCGGGTGTCACCCCAAGGAATTCTGTCCTACTTACCTGAAAGAGCCCTCGAAATTCTGTAATTTCCAAGGCGATCACCAAAGAAATTCAAAACTCTGCCCCAAATTCACTGAAGAGATTCAGAAAAGACAATCTCAAGCTGATAAGCACAAGGTACAACAACAATCCTCTAAGCCAAGGCCAGTGCTGGGTAATAACCAGAAAATAACTTACGCAAGAAATCTGCCACAACTTTCTTACACACGTGTCCTTAGGACTAAATCAACAAGCTACAGTTCCCACTCTACACCCTGTCACAAGCACACAAAACCCTGCCAGCTCCACAACCAAATACACAACACCCCAGAGTGTACCGGGAGGACTTGGTGAGATGTTCCAAGACATAAACTCGCATATGCGGTACTTGTCAGAGCCCAACTTCGCAGTCATCATGGCTTATTTCCGCCCCTACATGGCAAGAAGCCAATCGATAACAAATCCTCAGGAAAAATCATTTTACTCCAAAAGCCCTCAGCTCTTTCTCTGAACTTCAATAACTTTATCCTTCTGGCGTGAACCAGGCGTTCACTGGTACCTTTGTGCCCACTGTGACTGCTGCAGTAGTCTCCTCCACTCCAGATGTACCACACCAGTAGGCATGTGCCCAAGAGTGTTAGTGTATTCAGTGATATGTAATTAATCAGCATTTGTCAGTATCGTTTATTCAGTGCTACGTAATTAATCAGAGTTCACCAATATAATTAAATCAGTGCGACACAATTGATTGGAGTGCATCAGTATAATGTATTCAGGGTTATATGTATTTATTCAGTGTCATAATTATCAAGTGTATTTGTTCCATGTATGTAAATTGCACCAGTGTCATTAATTATTCAGAGCTTAATAATTTAATTCTTATTATTTATTGGTTCCCTGTATCTATTCAGCATTTATTTATATCATATTTAAAGAGAGTCATCACATACCCAGCCAGCCAGGGACACATGACATTACTAAGTTGGAAATACAGTGGCTGATGCGATGCAAATATATAATATTAATATAACCCTGAATTATTGTGTATTTGTGGAAGGTTAATTGGGTATTATTAAGTAAGTTGTATAGGGTAATTGTGTTTGATTTTTGTTAATTTAAGATATATCAGATTCTTTTCCACTGCTTGGCGTCGACCGCGCTTAGGTAGCGGGAGCCGGCGCAGTTGCCAGTCTAGAAGGTTTCATCACTTCAATGCGGGCGGACGTGGTAAGTCTCTTGTTTTACAAGAACCTCGGTGCCACCTTCTGGGGCTGCAACCTCACTCAGTAATCGCATCACCACATCATCCACGAAATAACTTTTATTTTACGTTACATCGCACCGAGGGGATAGCAGCGCCGCGTGCCTTCTTTAATTGTAAACCATTAGTGTGTATATTGTACCACATGGTCACCATGTGTCTGTTTCGGTTAAAGTGTTAAATAAAATAATCATCTTACATATAAGCAATAGTGGGTTCATTAATCCAGGCGTGCGCAGTGGCCATACAGCTCACATTTCCCTATTATCTGACGGTGTTACCTCGAGTTCCCTAGGGTGATTACCCACGATCCGATCTTATTGCACAACACTGAGCTGGCGCCCGGCACTTTCACAGCGCGGCCAAACGTATCCCTTCGACAAGGGACGTACCGAGNCCCCTAGGGTGATTACCCACGATCCGATCTCATTGCACAACACTGAGCTGGCGCCCGGCACTTTCACAGCGCGGCCAAACGTATCCCTTCGACAAGGGACGTACCGAGCGCATGTCACTTCCCTCATATAGTTGTACCGGAGAACTCCTGAAAATCGCGAAACAAAACAAAACACATACTCTGACGAGTGAAATGTAAGGGAAAAAAGTTACAGAACAATTTTTTTAATAAATCTAAACTTATAACGAGGCAAAAATCTTAGGAAAACGGTCTTCCCTACTTTAAATATATTAAAAGCAGTTATTTTAGCTACGTTACAACCTGAATTAAAAGTTTCTAATTTTCCAGACACAATTCTCAACTTTTAAATGCGCTTCAAGTAAAAAGTCGACAGTGCTGTCACCTCTCGAGTGGCGGAGGAAGGCCCTGCTTCTCGTGCGACCTCTCTNTCTAAACTTATAACGGGGCAAAAATCTTAGGAAAACGGTCTTCCCTACTTTAAATATATTAAAAGCAGTTATTTTAGCTACGTTACAACCTGAATTAAAAGTTTCTAATTTTCCAGACACAATTCTCAACCCTTAAATGTGCTTCAAGTAAAAAGTCGACAGTGCTGTCACCTCTCGAGTGGCGGAGGAAGGCCCTGCTTCTCGTGCGACCTCTCCGNGACGAGTGAAATGTAAGGGAAAAAAGTTACAGAACAATTTTTTTAATAAATCTAAACTTATAACGGGGCAAAAATCTTAGGAAAACGGTCTTCCCTACTTTAAATATATTAAAAGCAGTTATTTTAGCTACGTTACAACCTGAATTAAAAGTTTCTAATTTTCCAGACACAATTCTCAACTTTTAAATGCGCTTCAAGTAAAAAGTCGACAGTGCTGTCACCTCTCGAGTGGCGGAGGAAGGCCCTGCTTCTCGTGCGACCTCTCTGTCGATTACAGACCTCTGACCCCGTGAAACAAAAGTGACAATTCTCATCTCGTTTTTCAAGCACTCTTTCAAAAAACTAATGACCTTTTCAAAGAATTATTGAACAGATATTTGAACAAACTGTTTCGATTCATTAATTACATAACCTCAGCATCTTTTTCAGGAATTAAAATACTTTAAAATCAAGTTTCTTACACAACTTTCTCTCGCTGGGCAAAGTAGCACACACCCACGAGGAAATTCGCGTTTTATAACCAAATCATTACTCAACATACAAGTAAACTTTCAAATACTTTTCGAATTTAAACATCACATTAAAATTACTTGTTATATCACACTTTAAATACCAGTGACATAAAAACACAAAATATGGAAAACTAATTTTTAAATTTCTTAACTCTTCCCGGGTCACGCTTTCATGATCTGAGATATTTCACAACAAACGGACATTTGAAATCCGTTTTTTTGTACTTTAAAACCAAAAATATACAAAATTTCCTTTTCTTGTAAAACAAAATCACAGGTTATGAAATGGATTATTTTCAATTACAAAATTTTTCTCGGGACACGCCTTTACAATCTAAGACAATTTTATAACAAACTATGGCTTTTTAAACACCGTTTTTAATACTATACAAAACCTGCAATATTCTAAATTCCCTTTTTTTTACCGAACAACTAAAGTAAAGTCATTTACCTAGGCAGTGCTGCCTCCATATTCTTATCCTGTTAAAGTAGAGGGAAAGGAGGTAAATATTATGGGACACATGGGCTTGCCGGGGAAACTCAGTTGGCCCATTAAATGTTAGATGGGGAGGGCAACCTCCGTAACTACAGATTGGGTTGGTGCAGGGAGTTGGGAGGGAGCTAATCTTGCTTCTTCCTAAGCTCCCTGTAGGTCATATGATACCCCCTTGGGTGGAGAAGGGCCCCTGACACCAGCCTCATCTACCACCGCTCTGAACTTCGGCAATGATGAAAAACAGCGGTCACTGTAGAATGAGCATGCATGGTTTCAGAAACGAAGTCTAACCACCACAGAACTGTTTGATGCAGCAGTGAATTATAGACAAAAATACATGTTTAGAATATCGGGATTTGTAATGCGTGGGGAAGTTAAAAGAATTTGGGGAATTAAGTGAACAAATTCATTTTTTAACTCAGAATGCAACAACACGTAACTAAAAATAAGCTGCTCGGCATACAAAGACTGGCTGTTTAAAACACGCAAAATGAGATGCAAACTTTAGAACTAACATGCAAGAAAAAAGTACGTATAACAACACATGCACTATTTAAATGATAAATCTATTTTTCGAATACTTATGTGTAATTTTTAAAGCCTATTTTACACATATTTGAGTATTTTATTTGGACTGTAGTGGATTAGCTAAGATTTTTTATAGAATATGCTAGGTTCAACTTTTTCTGAGCCCTACTTGGTTAACCGTTGTTAAATCGGGTTTGATTTTTTAATTCGCATTCATTGTGCAAATTTCAGACCAATTATTAGTGGAAAGGTAGTGGAGAAAATTGCCAAAAAGCATAAATGAAAACATATGTCGAATATTGCAAAAAACAAGAAATTTTTATGACTTCATTACTCTAATCATATATCTGACGCCTGCCGATTGTAAAAATGTGAAGAAAACAATCGTAATTTGCTGACAAAGTTAAACGAGATTTGAAGACCGGTTCTAAAATACATGGACGAGGAAGAAAACGCACACGGATTGCACATGCGCGGAATGAGCAGAAGAATCAGAATAGATCCATGCTGTTTATAATGCACAGAAATGTAGGCCTGAATATTTAAAACTTAGAAAAATATAAATTGATTGTGTTTTAAAATTGCAGACATTCTAAGGATGCATAAATTACTACCTCAAAAAAGTTAATAATTCATAAAAAAATTATTGCCAAACCTCACATGAACTGTAATGTAAATAAAAACAATAATGCTTTAATTTTATACTGCTCACAAAAAGTTTAGTGTATATCAGAGTCCAGGTTGTTGTACTGAAAAAAAAGTTTACATCTCATGTTGTACTCCTAATATCACATTATGTGGAAAAAACACAATACTCATTTACATCATCCCAATAAGAAACAAACAAAAGACATACATGTTGAAAAACTTAAACAAAGGAATCTCATCAGTTTCAATAACGAAAATGGTCTTCTCAGATGTATTGATAAACTTCAATAACGTGTATGACCTCCACGATTCCCGAGCCACGCTTGTATCGGACGACACATGCCAAAAACAAGATCATTAAGCATTGCCCGAGGCAAATTGGCCCATTCCCGAGTTGCAGCAGTCTTGGATATGTCTATGTGGAAAATTTCTGTGTATTCTAATAAGCCTAGTTCTGAGGTACTATACTTGTCACGCACCATGGCCAACCTGGTTTGAATCCCGGCAGGGTATACCCCGTACTTTTCGCAAGTGGAATACGCAAGGGTAGTTTCCACTGGGTTTTCTCGGAGTACTCCCATTTCTCCCACCATTGCATTCCGTCGCTGCTCCATATGCACCACACATCACCCTCATCGGCGCATATGACCTCAGCAGTTTAGCTCCGTCAAAATCTTTCACTGCCACTGGGGTATTTTCATTAATTAATTTTTTAAATATTAATATCCATCTTGTAAAATACACTCATTTGTAGCAAAAATATCTCACTTTGATATGAACATGTGTGCTATAAATTACGAAAACCTAATGAAAACTTACAACGTTATTCTAGAATATAGATTTTTGTCTATAATAATTTCTTGAGTTGCCTAAATAATTTGGAGTGTGTGGTTCTTTAATTGTTAATATTTCGGTATTAAAGAAAAAAGCAATGGTGATGAGTGGCATTAAGTTATAATATGGGTAAAAAAAATATTTTGGTTTCCCAATTAGTTTTATTTTATTTGTATTTCAGTTAGAGTGAATGTCTCGTCGACGGCAAGGTCATTTGAGGTGCAAGTAATACTAAGTATACCAGGAAAGAAGAAGGAATTGTCAATAGCTTGTTTAAGTCACACATCCCATCCCATTATTCAGGGTAGCCGGACCGGGATTAAAACCCAGAAATTCCCGAATGAGAGTCCAGAGATTTATTTTCTGCGCCAATTTGTTTGGTTTCGGTGTTCATGATCTTAGATATATTATTTTTAATTTCCCAGAGTATGATATATGAATTCGTAAATAAAATGGGAGAGCATGCTATTAATGTGAGATATATTTAAACCACATTTATAAAAAGGGAAAAATAAATAAAGTTCCACTATGCGACAGCTTTTAAAACAAATTAAGCTAAAGACACACGTAAAGCCTACATTAGTTGTAACGACGAGCTGGTTCTGTATATGCTTAATCCATGAGGAAAATCATGTTAAATGCATTTTTCAAACAAATGAGGTTCGTGTCAGTATGGAATGTCATGTTAGCTAAGAGCAATTTAAATCCAATTCATAGTTACAAATATGTCAGTATTAGGAATTTGAAGTGGTGTCTATACGAGTTCCCTATACACCGCGAAAATGTTTTGTTCATATTATGCAATACGACACAAAACCAAAGCTGAAAGAATTAATAATGATATCTGTTCCATAAGAAATTCAATTTTGCAGTGATGACAGCATTCTATTGTGCTTTTAAATACTTATGCGTGAAAAAGTAACTTCTATATTAAACAATGAAAGTAGTTTCAAAACTACACCATTGTATGATATGCATTTTGGGAGGAATTAGTGTTGCCTGTGAAAGCGGTGTATAAGAAATCTTTGGAGGACTTCAAACCTCACTGCGAGTAACTCGGTATTCGGTGTTCTGTGTTGGTGGAGCTAGAAAAACATTGTAATACCTTCCTAAGACGTGCTCGGAATACACTATGTTTGCAAGAATAAGTTTTTCCGAGGTCTGTCATACGAAATGTAATTTGCGAAGATTGGAAGTTCAGTCATATAGTCCATACTGGGTCACTTCCAACTTTTCTGAAGCCCTGCTAAAGTTTTATTTCCAGGATATTAGTCAGCCTCATGCAAACAAACTTTAACAGGGTCTAGAAAATTACACCAAAGGGTCAATGCAATGCATTCGTGTGAACACAGTGTAATAATATTTCTGCATGAGAACTATTTATTACTAGATTTTACCAACACTGGTATTTAATTTTTTTTAATTTGTATTAATTACAAATTGGTTCATGCATTAATAGATAAAAGTTAAGATAACCAAAATTAAGATAATTTAATGTAGACACAAGTATAGAACAGTTGTAATACATGGCAAATTTAGGAAACAACTCATCACATCTTGCATAGGGTTGTTTTTCAAAGGTTTGATTCGAAAGTGTGAAGAAACCGCGAATTGATTATTGTAGTGTAAAATTTTAATATTGCTGAGAGCACTTCAAACTGGTGTGTTACAAGGGCTTCTGAGTTTGTGTTCATTGGGGGATAGACAGATTTCAAGGGGTCCCCATACCTGCATGTTGAATGCGCTTCAGAACGCTTGAAACATGTGATTTCTGAAGAATCTAATAAATGGGTTCACAATTTGTTTTCGTAAAAAAAATATAATTTCCAGTTAGGTCAGTTGGTACAGCCAGGATATCGCGTATAGAGGAGTATAGGTAGTAATTTATTCAAACCCTTTAACATGGCTAGAAACTGTATTTTCATTCCATTATGTCTTAAAATGCTAATACTTCAACTACCCAAGGCCCATGCACTGTACTTACTTTTTTAACAACAAAATGATAGGGTCGCCACTTAAAGTCCCATAGGTATATGCTGCATGACAGAAAGCATGCACGCCAGTCGAGTACCTTGCGTATACCAACATGATAAACTTAACACGTGGTGAAATGTTAGCCTTATCAATTGCAGTAAAATAACATTATGAGCTGCAAGTAATTATTAGGAATAGCTTCACATTCTTATGCTTTCTTTTTACCAAGGCCATATAAAAATATGTTATTTTATAAAATATCTTAGTTCAGTATCTCACCAATGTCAGTATTTATAAAATACATTTTTTACAAGTAACTACACATACCTGTACAATGTAAAATACGATAAGTAACTTCGATGTACAGTATTTGCGCTTATGTAATGAACACACTTATCAGCTTTGCGCAAAATTACTCAATCATTACTCTGTTGTACAAAACAGGTGTAGTATTAATATAATCAGTAATTTTATATTTAAATAAAACACATTAAGTTTCCTATGCTAAGTCTGTCAATTGTTATAGCTTCATTTATATTTCCTGGGTAGAGAATTAATTGGTGTTCTTATTTCCTTTATCGTCAGTTTCTTAGTCAATTTACAATTCCAATTAAATTTCATAAAACGTTTTTCAAAGAATGGTGTTGGTGGCTGAATGGCTAGTGCATTCACCTCCCATCAAGGCAACCTGTATTCAATCCTCTGAGGGTTCAAACCCAGATATTATCGAATGTGGGGAAACCTAATGGAATTTGCCTGTGATATGTGTGTTTCCTCGAATGTGTCCCATTTCCTCCGCCCTTTTATTCCAACGCAGCTCCACCCCCGCCTTATGTAATCCATTCTTAAAGCTGGCCGGAATGTCAGTTCTATCTTTGAGCAGAGCAACCGACTCCATTGATGTCAGCTCCAAAATCATCCATCTTGACCCTGCACGAGGCGGAAACCAATGGTGGATTATGATTATTATTAGTTAAAGAACGAACACAGTTTTGTAAAAATTATGATATTTTAATAATTCATTACAGTCAATTTTCCTAGTGGCTAGCAAAAATGATATAGCTTCACCTTAAAATACCCGCTAAAGATATTACTTATGAAGCATAATTAAACCCCATTATAATAGGTCTAAATGTAAATAGATTTTTTTTGTTTATTTAGAACTATGTATGAACACATTTTTTCCCCCGGNAAATAGATTTTTTTGTTTATTTAGAACTATGTATGAACACATTTTTTTCCCCAGTGTGGATCCTAGCTGGCCGTCTGTGGCAATGTTCGCTTTTGAGTCACACCCATGTGGTGGTGATGTTAAGAATTCAAATCAGACAGCGAGTACTGGCAGATGGTTCGGAGCCCACTATAATCAGGAGGTGCCGTCTCCTGAACCCTTTATTTGTGTAAAATCACTCAAAGTAATCTCTGATTCTGCCTTTTATATGTATTCGTAAGCACCTTTCATGGTAACTCGTTAATTTTTGCAGGGAAGAATGAAACTAATAAAAGTCACGCTGTTTTAACAACTAAACTTATATTTCCGTAACTTTAAACTCTGAATAGTCTCATGAGAATTTGTACATACAGCACAAATACGCAGAGGGGTTTCTTGAGTCACTGGAAACCAAAAGAGGGGGGGGGGGGGTTGTCGACCCCCACAGAGGATGCACCACATTCTAAAAATCATTGTTATTTTCCAGTCAGTGTCTATATTTGTAAACCCTGCTGGCCTTGCGTAAATAAGTACACAAACTGTATTCAAGTTTCTCAAGGTAAGAGCCTTTGTGTAGATTGCCCACTTTAAAAATAACTGAATTGGTAAATTACATTGTTAAATTGTCACTATCTGAGTTACTATGGCTTAGACCCTCGGATATGTTTACTTTTTATACCGGATGTTAGAAATATTAACAATCAAACTTCTAGGGATGTTAGAAGAGACCAAATGAGATGTGCTTTATTAAATAACTACATATAGGAAAATAATAACACTTGAGGTAAATTTTGATGTAATTTAGAATGAACATGAAAATATTACGTTTAAATTTAATTTAGGAATGGGTCGAATAACAAAAAATTTTGATCCCGGATCCGGTGCCGATTCTACAATTTAAATACCAGTTCCAGCANCCGATTCTACAATTTAAATACCGGTTCCAGTATTCGGTTCTATTTTGAATACTGGCCTTTTGCTTGCAACTTTATTAAACCAATGCAGGTAAAATTCATTAAATGTTTTATTTAACCGTTATATGGAAGAATTGAACAATAATAAAGTGTGAAGATAAGTTTTAATGTATACACATAAACTTGTATTAAATTTATTTAAGGTTAATAATTATAAAAAAATTATTCTGTTTTACATTAATATGCAGTGATTGCGATATGTTTGAAAAATGCTTTAATTAAATAACTCGTGGCCCTAAAACCAAAACATTGTGGCGTGCTGTATGATAAAGGCAACCTACAAACGTTAGTTATAATGTCAACAGCTGTAGTGGGCAGCTGGATTCCTGATCTTTTTTTTTTGCGTCTTTTATGCAGTGAAGCACTGGTTTTTTTTTTGCCTTTCTGGAATGTGACACCTCTAAAAAAAAAAAACAGTATCTTCCTCTCTTACTCCCGGCTGAAACACATCCTGCCAAACAAAGAAGGCTTGGAGGAATGTATCAATCGGCTAGCAGTGTTGTTTACTGGGGAGTGCTGAGAGATAAAGAGAGAGTGAAGGAAAAGGAGTGTTGATGTAAGAGCGAGAGACGAGATAACGGACCTTTCCCCTAGACTTCCCACCCAACATCAACGAATAGTTTACCGACTACCACTCCTTAATTGTTTTGCCGTGTATGGCACGCACCCCAGAAATTTTTTCCTTTATGTTGGGAAAAAAGGACGCGCTATACATGAGTAATTACTGTAGTTATTTTTGTAACAACAGAGTTTTCCCATTGCTGTGTAGAACCAAGAACCGAGTAGTTGTTGTTAACCTAAAACCGGTTCCGAGTCAAACCTCAAGAATCGGTATATATTGGAACCGAGGAACCGAGCCGACCCATCCCTAAAATTGTAACCCTTTAAGTAATTATTCAAAAGTGTGGCCTCCTGCTTCAATACAAGTTGTTCAACGATGTGTGTAGTACACGTTCAAAGACACCAGGCATGTGCTATAAAGGATAAACAGCTTGCAAGCACACAAGGTGTTTAGCTGGATATTTCTTTTCAAATGTCAGGCATAGTATGTAAAACACTTTGATTTTGATTCTCAATCTTCTGGGCGATTTAAACTTTACTACAAAAAGACCTTCCTGGATATTCATGGCCATCAGCAATGGAGGGAGTTTTCTCTGAAGTCTTGANGATTTTGATTCTCAATCTTCTGGGCGATTTAAACTTTACTACAAAAAGATCTTCCTGGATATTCATGGCCATCAGCAATGGAGGGAGTTTTCTCTGAAGTCTTGAGATAAAGTTTCTTACGTTAAGTTTCACAACTCAAGTGCCAAGCTTTTAAAATTAATTTGCATGTATGCTGTCTCCCGATAACCAGAGAAGGTAATATAAGCCATACAACAAAAATGTTATTTAAACACGCTACCATTTTTCGTAACAATCACAGTGATCTGACGATGAGTAAACAACTCTACTGTGCCGCTTAACTTTTCGTGGAATTGGCCTGCTCCACCACAACATACCCCACCCATGTCTGGGGGTTTCCACTCCGACACATACAGGATGTCATTCCAAAACGTTACTCCGAGAGTAGAGCAAAGTAACACAGATTAACAGCTGAGAAAAGCAAGAGTCAAGTAAACTAGCAGAGTAANATAAAGTTTCTTACGTTAAGTTTCACAACTCAAGTGCCAAGCTTTTAAAATTAATTTGCATGTATGCTGTCTCCCGATAACCAGAGAAGGTAATATAAGCCATACAACAAAAATGTTATTTAAACACGCTACCACTTTTTGTAACCATCACAGTGATCTGACGATGAGTAAACAACTCTGCTGTGCCGCTTAACTTTTCGTGGAATTGGCCTGCTCCACCACAACATACCCCACCCATGTCTGGGGGTTTCCACTCCGACACATACAGGATGTCATTCCAAAACGTTACTCCGAGAGTAGAGCAAAGTAACACAGATTAACAGCTGAGAAAAGCAAGAGTCAAGTAAACTAGCAGAGTAACTTTGTGAAACATCGTCCAGGGGGGCAAAAATATATGAAGGGAATTTGAACCACTATAATATGGGGAGTAGAGTAGAATTGTTACACCAACGTTGGAAAAAAAACATGTGTGTAGGAAATTATTAAATTTGTTTGTAAACGTGAACAATTATCTTCTTTATATATTATTTGCCCAATCAGGTGCAGCGTACACAATTGTGTACATTTTGCACGTGTGGGTAATTTTCGGTCTGTACTGCACAATGCGAAGCTCAATGACTAATGATCTTGCCTGTGGGTTTGTGATTCGCAAACCGTCATACTGGTCTAGGTCATAATAGATTCATATAACTGTAGCCTTACATATAGCCTAAAGCTCATAGGCTGAGACAACGAAACAAGAGTTGTGTCTACTTAAGTGTAGCATGCATCATGAATTCTTTTGTTTGCAATGCCTAAAACTGTAAATTANTGCCAAAACCGTAAATTAAAGTGGGTTTAAAATAGTTAAAAGTAGTAGACTACCAAATGGCATAGTATTCTCAGAACTGCAACTGTTTAAAAATGAAATTTTCACACAGGCCATATACAATTTTCGTCGTTCTACTTCCGCTTGCCTCTCACAGCCTTGCGATGGTTGACTATTTATTGCACTTGTTTTGTAATAGACATCTGTACCACAGAGAATATTTAGGCTGTCTTGGCCTTGGCGCTACAATGATTTAGTTTTATGTTGTAGTAGTAGTAACTTACGTTTCACTTGTGTAGATGTTGTTAATTTCTACGACTGCAGCAATAAATGTGGTTCACGAAACATTTTTGGCTGAAATATACAATCGTTAAAAAAAAAGCAAGAGAAACAAAAATGTGAGAATGTNAGTAGTAGTAACTTACGTTTCACTTGTGTAGATGTTGTTAATTTCTACGACTGCAGCAATAAATGTGGTTCACAAAACATTTTTGGCTGAAATATACAATCATTAAAAAAAAAGCAAGAGAAACAAAAATGTGAGAATGTTTTTTTAAACAAAAACCAATATAATCCTTCACATTCTTATCAGTTATATTTTAATATTAAAACTCTTCTAAATGAAAAACAACCACTTGACGTGTTAAATAGCCATAAAAATAGTTTATATACTGTTTACGATATTGTCAGTCATACTTCGCTTTGAAACCCGTGTCGAGGCCCTTGAAGGCCTTGAAGTTTCTTTAGGCGTGGTGGGAGGGTGTTTTCAAAACTTTTGAAAACAACAGTTAATTACTTTACNGATATTGTCAGTCATACTTCGCTTTGAAACCCGTGTTGAGGCCCTTGGTGAATGATGAAGGCCTTGAAGTTTCTTTAGGCGTGGTGGGAGGGTGTTTTCAAAACTTTTGAAAACAACAGTTAATTACTTTACAGATGTCTACTGTATCCATCATATAATAGAAGGTAAGTGCAATAGTGATAGATACTATAAAGTATCAATGGTATCACGGCAT